>VMDO01006991.1:0-95042 GCA_007922755.1 Pedetes capensis | reverse complement strand
TTAGGTGCCGTCGAGTCGGTATCCGACTCATAGCGACCCTCTGTACAACAGGGGAAACACTATTGTCAGTGCTTCTCTGCTGTTCATAGGGTTTTCAATGGCAGATTGATTTTTGGGAGGGGGTTGCCAGGTCCTTCTCCCAGCCTACAGCTTCTGGTGTTCCCAGGTGGTCTCCCATCCAGGTACTAACCAGGCCTGATCCTGCTTAGCTTTCGGATGCCACAGGGCTATAGCTGCAGGCAATCCTTGATGAGCTTTGCTTTTAAAAATATTTTCTCCCAATCTGGCGCTGCCTTTTCATTCTCTTGACATAAGCACTTAATTTTAATAGAGTAGAGCAATTCTTTTTTTTAAATTGGAAAGTTTTAATGTACAACTTAACATGTTTCATTCTGACATGTATTTCATTGTGTCATATCCATATATGTGTTTCATTGTATATTACACAGATAACTTCCCCCTTACCCTCTTGTGCCCCTCCTCCACCATCTCCCCCCCACCAATGGCCTCTCTTCCACTTGCATGTCTTTTTATAGGAATATTTTTCTGTACACCCTTGCATCCCAGTTATGATTTAAGTTCAAACTCCTCTGTAGTGACCTATCTTTTTACATTGTCAGCAGTATTACATGAATAATCTAACCCATTTGCATTATTATCATCCTTTGGTATTGTTGGTATTATTATAATTATTTCCCAAACTATTAAAGTTGGGCTGTTTACTTTGAGGTCAACCTCTCATTCTTTGCTCCTCCTTATCCCTCCTCCCCCTCCTGTCTTCTCCCATCATCACTTCCTTTTGCTAGATCCCTCCCTCCTTCTTTCCACTACTTAAATTGTCCCCTTTCTGCTAAGTTTACATTAGCTTTTATTATGTTGCAATTTCTGTATGAGACTTTTTCCTTCTTTTAAATTTGATTCACATATGAGTGAGAATATGTGGTATTTCTATTTTTGGGCTTGTGTTCATTCACTTAAGATAATTTTCTCCAATTCCATCCATTTTGCTGCAAATGACATTATTTCATTTTTGATTCCTGACTAGTATTCTACAATAGAGCAATTCTTATTGTGTGGATTGTGCCTTTGATGATTTTTCTAAATATAATTGCAAATTTAAAGTCATCTGAACTGCCTCCTCTATTGTTTCTAGGAGCTCTTTAGTTTCTCAGGTTATATTTATGTGTGAACAATATATCTTGATTTAACTTTTGTGAAGCATACTAATGCTGCACAGATTCCTTTTTAAAACTTGGTACAGTATGATATTTTAATACAAGTATATAACATAGTGATCAAATTAGAATAATTTGCATTTCTATCTTCTTACTAGTTCTTTACATTCAGAGCCTTTTATCTCCTACCTTCTAGTTTGTCACAAAATATATAATAGTTTTTGGAAACTATAATCACACCAGGGTGCTATAAAACACTAGAACTTATACCTCTCTGTAACTGTTTTGGTACTTATTGTCCATCATTCACCTATTTTTCCTTTTTATCACCCTTCACACTCTCTAGAGATTAATATTATACATTCAGATTGCTTGTTTTTTTTTTTTTTTTAGTTTCCCCATATATAAAAGAACATGCAATATTTGTCTTTCTGGATCTAGTTTAGTTCATTAACATAGTTTCATTCAGTCTGCTGCAAATGATGGAATTTTACTCTTTTTATGGATAGGTAATATTCCATACTGTATATGCACAACATTTATTTCATCCGATCATCTGTTTTTGTATACTTACATTGATTTTATATCTTGGCTACTATAAATAGATTTTTGATAAAATGAGAGTACAGGTTTGTCCTTGGTGTATTGATATAATTTTCTTTGGATATATACCCAGAATAAATATAGCTAGATCATATAGAAAACCTATGTTTAGTTTTATTTTTAGAAAATATAGAGATGGAAAATAAGCATAGGAAAACACCAGAAAGATATTTCATATTATATTTCATTAGAGAAACATTAATTAAAAGAACAAGATGACTATACACTAGTTGTTAGGTGCCACAAGTCGGTATCCAACTCACAGCAACTCTATGTACAACAAATAGAACACTATTTTCAGAACGTCTCTGCTATTAGTAGGGTTTGCAGTGGCTGACTGATTTTTGGGGAGTGGGTTTCTGGGTCTTTCTCCCAAGCCTACAGCACCTGGTGTTTCCAGGTGGTCTCCTATCTAAGTACTAACCAGGCCCAACACTGCTTAGCTTCTGAGATGTAATGGGATTAGATGCTACAAAGGTATGGCACATACTAGTTAGAATGACCAAAATCCAGAATGCTAAAACCACTCTTGCCAAATGAACCAGCAATTACACTTCCTAGTTTGTATCCAAATGACTTGAAAACTTGTCTTCACAAAACTCTGTACAAAAGATGTTTGTGACATCTTTATTCTCAGTAACAAAAGCTAAAGCCTTCAGTAGGTAAATGAATAATCTTGATACATTCAGTTAATAGAATATTATTCAATGATATAAAGGAATGTATGAAATGTATGAAACTATGAAAAAATATTGATGAAACATATATGTATACTACTAATAAAAGAAGTCTATTAGAAAGGGCACCTACAGCTGTACCACTGTGGCATTGGATCCCATCAGATTGTGGAAGCTAAGCAGGGTCAGGCCTGCTTAGTACTTGGATGGGAGACTGGCTGGGAATATGGGGTAGTGTAAGCTTGGGAGATGGACCCAACAACCCAAAAATCAATCAACCATTGAAAACTTTATGAATAGCAGAGAAGCACTAGGAATACTATTTTACTTGTTGTATGTAGGTTCACTATGAATCCACCATTGATTCTGCAGCACCTAACAACAACAATTAGAAAGGATTATGCACTAGATGATTGCAGTTAAAGACATTCTGCAAAGGGAAGAACTATGAAGAGAGTGGCAATATCAGTGGTTTCCAAGAATTGTAGGGCAGGGTGAGCTGAATGGGCATAGCACAAAGGACATTTAGGATAATGACACTATTCTATATGATAGGATTGTGGAGGATAGAGCCAGGCATGGTGGTGCATACCTGTAATACCCACACTCAGAAGGCTGAGGCAGGAGGATCACAGGTTCAAGACTAGCCCTGGCTACATAGAGAGTTCCAAGCCATCTTGGGCTATATACTAAGACCCTGTCTGAAACAAACAAAAACAAAAACAAAAGCAAAAACAAAACAACTATACGTATAAGTGATTCTAAATGATGTATACACTATATGTATAAGTGTCCAAAACCCTGGAGTACACTTTTCCAAAGCCTCATTAACACTAATCAAACCTATAGCTTTGGGTTCTGTGATGTGATGTTAGTTATCTGTTTTAACAAACATACCTCTGTCGTGGGTGATGGAGATAGCTCATGGGTGTTGGCAGGAAGCAAATGGCAATTCTGTATCTTCCACCCAATTTTACTATGAAACTGGAAGTCTTAGGTAGGACAGCTTAGCCATTGACAGGCAAAATGGAGAAAAAAGCAGATTAAAAACAGCTCCTGCTTCAGCCATGATAGATGATAAAGAATGTAAAACTAATGTCCACCAGTAATTAAATATGACTATGTTCAGTGAACTCTGCCCTGTAGTCAAGATCAATGGCTACCTAAATTCTTAACACTTGGGACATCTGCTCATGAGCTCAGCCTTTGGAGAACACTAGGAAACCCATTAACCCATTACAAACAAGGACTTCAGATGAAAATTGGTTCTCCCTTCCCCCAAAGACTCAAATTTCCACTACAAAAATCACATTTGACCTTAGATCTGGGCAATAGCTTTTTTCTATTGTCTACCTTCACTTCTTCTTTTTCATTTTTTTCTTTTTTCTTTTTTTATTTTGTGTGTGTGGGGAGGGGGAGGACTTGTGGGTTGAAACCAGGGCCTCACACATACTTTGCAAGAGCTGCACCCCCAGCCCGTTATTTACTTTTTATCTTGAGACAAGATCTCACTAAATTACACAGGCTGCCCTTGGCCTCAAACTTGCAATGCTGCTGCCTCCATCTCCTGAGTTGAAAGTTGCTTGGATTACAGGAGGGAGCCAATGCTCCTGGATTCCACATTCACATTGAAGGTGTACTATCTTTCAAAATAAATCTTACCTATATGCTCTACTATAACTTTGGTGGCAGGTATAAATTCTTTTTACATGCTAAACATGAAAAACATGGTTTGCTACCAGCTTCGTGGACCCATATCCCTAGGTAACATCTTGGGCACTGTGATTCAGATTGTTCACATTTCCAGCCTTTCCCTGAGTGAAGGTCTCCCAGAAGTCCTCAGGACACTCACCTCACTGACCGTCACAATTACCTTCTGTTATTGGTTCTTTTCCCAGCTTTCTGACCTCTGTTCTATCTATGCTTATTTCTAGTTTCTTGGGAGGCTGGCTTGGATTTCAGAGGCAGCTGTGGACTGGTGGCTGGAGATACTCTCCACCTCAGGTGAAAGTCCTCTGTTAACCCTGTCCAAGTTCTATATAACCCTAAGGGATGAGAAACTTATTGTTTTCCTTTCTCCTCAAGACTTTTCCTACCTATGCTTTTCAGATCCTTTCCATTTTCTCCCTGACTACTGATGGCCTCTCACTAAGCCTTTTCTTTAGAGAGGCTAGAAGACTTGGGAAAGGAAAGATCCAAATGGTTTCAGCCTGTGTGAGTGCAAAGCCACACTTTCTGTCCCCTGATATCTTCTTCCTGGCCAAAATCACCAAGCTTTTTTGAGTGTCTTTGGCACTGAAGAATAGAGCTTCTCTAGGTTTCACAGCCACAAGTTTCTGGATTAGATAGAATAGTCCTGGCTTGTCCCGGACGATGTCATTATAAGGACTGGTCCTCAATATACTAAATCGCACTCTTGCCTCTTCTAAAAGCAAGAGAGCTAATCTGAGACCCAAAAGAGATAAATGGTTCTGACTTAAAAATCTAGAAAAGTTATCCTCACAAGCAGTATACACTTTGATCCGAAACACTGAAAGAGTGGCCCCATAACCTCACCGACCTTTGCCTTTTACCTGGCAGCTACTTCCTCCACCTACCCTGGAACCCTTTCTCTTCCCTGGAGACCCTTCCAGGAAGCCAATTCACTCCTATTTTGGTCTTTCATTCTCTCTTTCCTGGAGACTGAAGCCACAAATGCCACACTCCATGGGCACGGGTCGGACCATATCTACCACTGAAAGACTCCTGAGAAAGGATAAATGGAGCCAGGCATGGAGGCTCACGCCTGTAATCCTAGCCACTCTGGAGGCAAAGGCAGGAGGATCACAAGTTCAAGACCACAGGCATCCTGAGTAATTTGGCAAGACTTTTTCTCATAATAAAAAGTAAAAAAAAAGGGGGGGTTCTAGGATGAAGCTCAGTGGTACAGCATTTGCAAAGCCTGCAACCATGAGGCCCTGCATTCAACCCCCCTATTGCCCTCCAAAAAGTAAAAAAGTAAGGATAAACAGGGAATGGGACATGGAGCAGGGCAGAATAATCTCGTTTCCCCTGATCACCACAAAAACATCTCCATGTAAAATATTAGAAACTCATAAAAATGACTCACTTGCTCCAAACCCTGTGGCTATCCCTTGGCTAGGACATTTTGTTTGGGGAAGGCAGGTGGGATTCAGTCTCCCAGATTTTCTTTCATCTCTGTCCTACTTCAACCTCAACTTCTGCATCCTGACTCTGGGAAAATTAGATCTCTTATCCTATTCCTTGTCCTCCTCCAAGTTCCTCCCTCACAATAGAGCAAACACACACTGCATATGTAAACCCTTTCTTTCCTGTGCTCTTGTCCGCATGCGTACAGCCAACAGCCAGGAGAGCAGGTGTAAGTAGAATTAAACAATTAAACTCCACTCCCCTTTTTCTTGCAGCATGGTTCAGAGATAGAGGCTGTCATGCTGTGTGAGACACAACTCCTTCCTCTATTCTGCTCCTGCCAGCAGGGATATTACAGAGTCCTCCTGCACCTCACCCCAGCAGAAAAGCACCCCCTCCCTGCCTTAAGGGTGCCACTTGCTGCTGTAGCTCTGCCCACCTTTGCAGCTGGGAGGCTCTCCTCTGCTCCTCCTCTCCTCCTGCCTTGAACAGCATCCATGAGTGCCACACCCACCTCCCATGGACTCCTCCCTACCTCCATAGATTACAACCTGAGCACAAAATCATGATCTATGCTACAGCCCTGCCTTTCCCTTCCAGACTTTTGCCAGCTGTACCCTGGTGACAAGCAGAGAAGCTCTCTCTCTTTCCACTGCATCCTGCCCTTGGCCTCTGCTGCCACCAGCTGCCCACAGATCTTGAACCACCCCTAAGAGCTCCAAGGAGTTCCACCTCTCCTTCATCTAGCAGCTTCCACACCCACCGCCTGATGCCTGATGTGACAGGGCTCTCAGGACCTGTGCTGCCCAGCCCCCAAAGCAAACCACAAGCAGGATCCTGCCAGCCCAGGGAGGCTTTTCTTCAGGGATGCTACAAGCCCCACTCTTTTTTGCTCTTAGGGTGGAGCCCAAATGCTCAAGTGGCACCAGGCCACAAGTCTGCCTCTCAGCTCAGTTACATTCCCTACCCCCAGGGGATCGGCCCCTCCCAAGGGCTCAAGTGCACCTACCTGTGAGGGCAGTGAAGGGCCTTGGATCCTTGAGGGCATACTGCATTTCCTTCCCCTCCTTGTCTCTCCTATTTTTCTCCTGCCTCCTTGCCTGGACTATAACCTTTCTAGTTTTGAGCACACAAAAATGCCACAGGACAGTAAGGGATCCTCACTGTCCCTTGGATACCACTGTAAGAATCACAGCAATAAAGGACATTTAACCCTTAGCTGGTATTCGGCTTCAGGGGTCAAAATGATCCCATGATGCATGCATCCGTGCTTAGGCAAGTGTGACAGCACCTCATGTCCTGCACCCACATGGGAGTCTACTTTGATACCAGTTAAAGGTTAAAGCCAATTCCCTATTACATCTTTAGTACTTCTGCATGATTGCAATTAGACTTACTTCATCTTTATCATGGTTGGACGTGAATTCCCCTTCTGTGGGTTGAGATCATGGAATTTCTTGCTCTTTTATTCTTACAACCTCCCTCAGTATATGCACCTCTGATTCAGACACTAAGATCTCCTCTATTTTCCTATTTGGGGATTCTATATGCCTTATAGTTAATGTAGTCTGTTTTTCCTATTTAAATTATTCTTACCATTTGGTGTTTTCATGGTTGTTTCCTTTTAACTTCAGACATTTCCTTAAAGACCACACATTGACCTTCAGAAATCCAACATCTTTTCCTCATTTGATCTATTTCAAGCCCTGTTTAATGGGATCATTATTTCCATTTTAAATGCCTATTTTGCCAATATCAGGATGTCTCTATTGCTATCTGATAAAATCATTTTGTTTTCTACTCCAGATTAAAAAGTACTACCAGACCCAAATGGTGGGTCTCCTGCTTTGAGACATTTATTATACATAGGTATCAAATGTCTCCTAAAGGGGAATGTAGAGCCTTCTCTACAGCAATCAGATTCCAGTACATTATAAGTAGGATATACAACTTCTCTTGAGTTTTCTCTCAATTTCAGGTTGGGTGTTTCCAGATCCTTACATGGAAAAATGCACACTACACCTAAGAATTATAATTGTATAACACTGACCAGTGACAACATTATGAGAGCACCTAAGAAATGAGCCTTAATCCTTCCAGACTAAAGGCACTTGGTTTCTCTCAGCTAAATGGGTAACACATAAGAAATGGCCCTTAGGTTTTCTTGGCCAAAGATCCTTAGCTCCTGCCTGCCAAATGTGTAACAAGTAAAAACACTTAGCTCCTGCCAGCTAAGTGAGTCAAAACTTAACCATTTAATCAATTAGTTTTCAGAATCAGGCAAGATGTGCTATCCCTGGTTCTGAGGTGCCTGAGAAAGAGGGTGATGCCTCACTTGCTCCTTGGTACTCTTTTTATTTTCTTTTCCACATGAGTAAACCTCCATCAGATCCTCATGGTGTGCCTCTGACATATATATGTTTCCTTTCCACCACTGTGTGATTCCAAGACAGACTGGGACAGCAAAGTCTCAGAAAAAATGTGGAGACATTACCTGCAGCACTCTCCTACAACTAGCTCCCTCTTTTCTGAAAAAAGACAGGCAAATGGTCAGAAGTTTCCCATGTATGGGATTTCTTTTCCCTAGGAAACAACACAGATCTATGTAAACAATAAGGGCTGGACTCAGGAATTCTAGCTCCAGTTAGCAAGACCAAACTCTCTCAACTGAGAAATTCTCTGTAGAGCTTCCTGAAAATGGCTGGGATTTACCCTAGCTGGTAGAGTGCTGCTCCGCACTCTCTGAAGCCCTGGGTTCTATCCCCAGCACCACAAAAATGGGGAAAGGACCTGGCAGCCCACTCATGAAATGATCAGCCTTTGAAAATCCTATGAATAGCAAAGAAACACTGACATAGTTCTGGGCATGTCAGGGTGTCGGGGAGTGTTTAGTTCTGTTGTACACAGGGTTGCTATGAGTTGGACCCAACCTATGGCATGTAACAAGTGAAATAAAGAAAGGAAGAAAGAAAGGAAAGAAGGAAGGAAGGAAAGGAAGAAAGAAGGAAGGAAGAAAGGAAGAAAGGAAGGAAGGAAGAAAGAGAGAGAGAGAGAGAGAGAGAGAAAATGAAAGAAAGAATCTTCTGTGGTGCTCAGTCACCCCTCCTCTGTTCCTCCAAATTGGAATAAATACAGCAACTCCATGTCCAAGGTCTCAAAAAATTGGAACTTTATCCCAAGTTTCTCTCTTTTGTTCCTTTGAGATACACACATAAACATGGAGAATATGTATGTATTGTCTACATGCATGCTTATATTTGATATTTACATGCTACTGAATTTGTATACAGATAACTAAATGCTTGACTTTTAAGTAATGCTTTTGGGATTTTGAACAACATAGGTAAAATAGAATCTTAAAACACCCCGGGAAACTGATTACAGGAAGAAGGACAAGCTCAATCATAGGCCCTACACCTGCTAAATAATATATTTCCCCAGGCAAATTAAAAATTGCCCCTTCAGAGAAACCCTAGGCAGAAGACAGAGGAAGATTCTGTCAGGACTGATACCAGCCATTGCTGTGTATGGCACTAGGATAGAGGGCTTCCCTCAGTGTGGCCCTGAGCAACCAGGGCTTTGTCACCTCTGAAGAGAGGACACCCTGTAAGCAGTGAAGTCCTGCCCACAGAAGAGAACTAAAAGCTGCCTAAATTTCCTGGTAAAGCCCACCTCGAGCAACTACAGATGACCACAAGGGCAGTGACTCTTGACATGATAGGCAGAAATGCTAATTTCTTTTCAGATACTTAGGGCTTCATTTTCTACCTTAATTGATTACCCAGGACCCCTTTAAAGTAAACTTATGTAGTAATTAGGGTTAATGGAAATGCCCCACACCAAAAGATTCTGTTTAAAAGTCATCTGGACACCCACACAAGTAACAGTGATGTAATGGAAGGGACTAAAGGGGGAAGTTCCCTTATTACAGAGAAAATAGACTAACTGACCAAGATGACAGATAAATACAAAAAGTTTTTCTTTTAAACATGGTAATGAAGTCTTTCTGCTTCCTAATAATAAGGCATGAGAGCCACACATATATCCAGTAGACTATGCTCTACTAAAATCATAAAAACAGGACTTCCCAATAGATCATCTTCTTCCCATATGGAAAAGCCCCTATCAGGTCCTCTTGGTATACCCATTTCAGTAAAGTTATAGAGACATTCGTAACAAATCCTGCTCCTTCTGAATCTCCATACCCTCAAGAATATTCTGAGAACTAAATTAATTATACCTGTAACTGTTAAAAGACTTGAATTCCTTCCGAACAAGAGAAAAGAACATCCTAACTTCTCACATACAAAGTCTCATTTGTAAAACTATCAGTTTTATTGATATCTTATTAAATTGCTTCTTGGTTGTTTTTTTTTTTAGGCATTGCTCATGGTTGGGAGGCACTCAAAAGATGACTTGGGAATAATTACCTCTTTGAATTAGAATTGACCGTAATGACAACGATGGAGTAAAGCCCCAGGGACCTCATTTGCTCATGTGGCATGACTCAAAATGAGGAGGAACAACAGTAAACATCCGTTAGTAATTGGAACATAGAATGTATATACTGTGAACCTAAGAAAATTAAAAATCATCAAAAGTGAAATGGAGTGTATAAACATTGACATTCCAGGTATCAGTGGGCTAAAAGATACTGGCACGGGTCATTTTCAATTAAATAATCATACCATCTACTATGCTGGACCTGACAGCTTAAGAGAAGTGGGATTCCATTCATCATCACAAAAGACATCTCAAAATCTATCTTGAAGTCCAAACCTGTCAGTAAAAGAATAATATCCATAAACCTACAAGGAATGGCAGTTAATATAAATGTTACTCAAATTTACCCACCCACAACTAAGGCCACAAATGAAGATAGGGAAGATTTTTACCAGCTTTTGCAATCTGAAATTGATCAAATGTGCAATCAAGGTGCATTGATAATCATTGATGACTGGAATGCAAAAGTAGGAAACAAAGTATAAGTAATTGGAAAATATGGCCTAGTTGGTAGTAATGTAATGGTGGTGAAGATCACATGATAAAATTTTGTCATACCAATGAACTTTTCATAACAAATACATTTTTCCGCTACCATAAACAGCAACTATATACTGGAAGTCACTAGGTGGAACATAGAGGAACCACACATTTGTGGGAAAATATGATGGAAAAGCTCAATATCAAATGTCAGAAAAAGACCAGATGTTGATTATAGATCAGACCACCAACTGTTCATATACAGGTTCAAACTGAAATTCAAGAAAATTATAACAAGTATACAAGAGCAAATGTATGACCTTGAGAATATCCCACCTGAGTTCAGAGACAACCTTAAGAACAGATTTGATGCATTAGATACCAATATTCAAAGACCAGATGAGTTGTGGCACAATATCAAAAGCATCATTCGTGAGGAAAGCCCATAATTATTAAAAAGACAGAAGAAAAATAAAAGACCAAATTACATCTCAAAGAGACTCTGAAACTTGCCCATAAACATTGAGCAGCCAAACCAAAAAGAAGACATAACAAAGTTAAAGAACTAAATAGAATGTTTCAAAGGGCAGCTAGAGAAGACAAAATCAAATGCTACAATGGCATGTGCAAAGAGATGGAGATAGAAAACCAAAAAGGAAGAACACATTCTATTTTTCTCAAGGTTAAAGTATTGAAGGAAAAATTCAAGCCTCAAGTGGCAATTGTGAAGGATTCTACACAGAAAATATTAAAGGACACAGGGAATATCAAATGAAAATGTAAGGAACACACAGAGGTATTATACAGAAAAGAATTGGTAAATGATCAACCATTTCAAGAATTTGCATATGATCAGGAATTAATGGTAATGAAGAAAGAAGTGGAAGCTTCCTGAAGGTATAGGCAAAACACAAAAACTCCAGGAATTTATGGAATACCAATTGAGATGTTTCAACAAACAGATGCAGCACTGGAGATGCTCATTAGTTTATGCCAAGAGATGTGAAAAACAGTTACTAGCCAACTGACTTGAAGAGATCCATAATTGTGTCTAATCCAAAGAAAAGGGATCCAAATAAATACAGAAACTGTCAAACAATATCATGAATATCACACACAAGTAAAATTTTGCTAAAGATCATTCAAAAGCTACTACAGCAGCATATACACAGGGAACTCCTAGAAAAGAAAGAAGAGGCTGTGGAACCAGGGACATCATTGCTTATCTCACATGGATATTAGCCAAGAACAGAGACTACCAGAAAGATATCTATCTGTGTTTTATTGACCACGCAAAAGCATTTGACTGTGTGGATCACAAAAAGTTATAGATAGCATTGCAAAGAATGAGAATACTACAGAACTTAATTGTACTCACGAGGAGTCTGTACATGGACAAGGAGGCAGTCATTTTAACAGAACAAGGAAACACTACCTGGTTTAAAGTCCAGAAAGTTGTCCATCAGTGCTGTATCTTTTCACCATATCTGTTCAATCTCTATACTGAGCAAGTCATCCAAGAAGCTGGCATTTATGAAAAAGAACACAGAATCAGGATTGGAGGAGGACTCATTAACAACCTGTGTTATGCAGGTGACACAACTTTCCTTGCTAAAAATGAAGAGGATTTGAAACGTTTACTGAAGGAGATCAAAGAACACAGCCTTCAGTATGGATTGCCCTTCAATAACAAGAAAACACAAGTCCTCACACCTGGGTCAGCAAGCAACTTCATGATAAATGGAGAAAAGATTGACGTTGTACCAGATTTTCCTTTACTTGTTTCTATAAGCAACAACCACAGAAGCAGCAGTCAAAAAGTCAAAAGATGCATTGCATTGGGGAAAGCTGTTGCAAAAGACCCCTTTAAAATATTGAAAAGTAAAGATGTCACATTGAAGACTAAGATGTGCCTGACTCATTCCATGGTATTTTCAGTTGCATCATATATTTGTGAGAGTAGACACTGAATAAGGGAGACAGGAGAAGAATTGATGCTTTTGAATTATGGTACTGGAGATGAGTATTGAATATACAATAGATTGACAAAAGAAACAACAGATCTGCCCTAGAAGACATGCAACCAGAGTGTACTCCTTGGAAGCAAGGACGGCTAGACTGTGTCTTATGTATTTTGAACATGTAGTCAGGAGGGACCAAACCCTGGAGAAGGACATCATATTTGGTAAAGTGGCAGGTCAAGGAAAAGAAGGAAGACCCTCAACTAGATGGATTGTCACATTACCTGCAACAGTAAGATTAAACAAAAAATGTATCTTTTGCCCGGCACAGTTGGGGAGTGTTTCTTCTGTTGTACACAGAGTCACTATTAGTTGAACACAATTTGCACCTAACAACAACAACAACAACAACAACAACAATGTAATCCTATACGCTCAATAACTACAACTCTACAACTTTGTACTAGTTTCCTTTCAATTGATGGAATTTTTATCTTTGAATTTTTTTTTTTTTGCATCTTGCCATGTTCTCAATATATAACCATCAGTGTGTTTTCACAGCTTGAGTAATACTTACTCTTAAACTAAAAAATTAAGCCAAATTGTCCTTCAAATTATTTCACTTTAGACATCCTCATAGGTGCTCCAAAGGGGCACTTTTTCCATTACTAAAGTTAAAAACTATGTATATATATACCTCTGATGATATTGCTACTGTCTCTTCTGCCCTGTGTGACTTACAAAAATAAATTCAGTCTATGTCAGAAAATAGTCTTCCTTTGGTAAAATACTCTTGGAATGGCCCTTTGGATTTTCCTGGTGGAAATGGCTTATACCAATAGTAATCACAGTCATCATAATTTTAATATTTGGACCATGGCTACTAAACTATTGTCTTAAGTTTATTTCCTCTCATTTACAGTTTATTGTCAATGGATACCAAAACAATTAAGTCCAACATAGCTGGGTCTCTTTGACCATCCTATTGTGCCTGAAAGTCAGTCGAAGTGAGAGCCCTAATCCTCTCTATGCCCCTTCTCAGCCAAAAGTACCCAGATAGATGTGCAACCCACTCCTCTAACTGGATTTTCAGATCCCAACTCTTTGAGCAGGGAATGTTAGGTATTTTAGCTCAGTTGTTTACAGGCAAAAGGGAGAAAGAAAAGGGTTAAAAATGTCTCCTTCTTCAGCCATTATTGACAATAAAGAATGTAAAATGAATGAACACCAGTAATTAAATAGGATATTGTTTAATGGACTCTGTCATAATCAAGATCAATGGCTGCTTAAATTCTTATCTTCTCAGACATTTGCCCATGAGTTCATCCTTTGGAGAACACTGTTGCTGTTGTTAGGTGCCTTCGAGTTGGGTGGAACTCATAGCGACCCTATGTATGCAGGACAAAACACTCCCCAGCACTGTGCCATGCACACGATCTTTTTATGTTTGAGTCCATTGTTGCAGTCACTATGTTTTCTATGTTTTCTTTTTCTTCTCACTTTGAGTCATGCCATATCAGCAAATAGTAGTCCCAGAGGCTATACTCCATCCCTATCATTAAGGTCCACTCTACTTTGACGACGTAACTCTTCTCTAGTCATCCATTGAATGCCTTCCTGCCCAGGGTGCTCATCTTCCAACACTATATTTGACAGTGCTTCTCCACTATTCTTAGGGTTTTCAATGGCTAATTTTCTCGAGAGTAGGCTGTAGGTCATTCTCCTTAGTCTTAGGTCTTAGGTCTTAGTCTAGAAGCTCAGCTGAATCCTGTCCCCCATTGGTGAATCTGCTTGCATCTGAAATACTGGTGGCATAGTTTTCAGCTGCACGGAAACACATAAATCCTCACAGCACAACAAGCTAGCAGACATGTGGAAGTTGAGAAACCTAGGAAGTCCATTAACCCATTTTGAACAAAGCCCCCACATGCAGTGTTTTTCCCTTCCCCCAAAGAATAAAATTACACTGTAACAATCACATTTGACCTTAGATCTGTGCAATAGCTCTTCTCTGCTGTCCACTCAGCTTTGCTAGACAGCTTTGCTAGACAGCTTTGCTGTCTTTCATAATAAATCTTACCTATATTCTCCATTATAACTTCTGCATTGGGTATAGATTCTTTTATACACCAAACCCAAAAACGTTTGCTGCCAGGTTCCCAGTTTCAAGTCTTCTTGTAACAAAACTGCTGTAAAATATATTTTTAAAAAAGAAGAAAAGGGTTACTTTTATGTTATGTGAAGCTTACATCAATTAAAAATCTTTGATTTAGGGCAGCTCACAATAATTCAAGGAACATAAAGTGTATTATAATACTCACTCTGCATTAAAATACTACACTGCAAAAAATGCAAAATGTAAGTCCATTGTTAATGAGGAGCATTTGTATTTCTAACTTCATCACGCTTTGTTTATGACCACTTTTAAATAATCCCATGATATTCTGATTTATAATAAGTTATAATGCAAGTAAAAATAACTACCCAAGAACTTGTTAGAAACAGTGTTACCTGGGTGCCTTCTTTGGTAGGAACTTTAGTGAACTGGCTGCCTGGTTGAAATCTCTTAGTGGTAGAAGAGTATTTGAGGATCCTTGAATACCTCTGGTCATTTCCATTTACTGTGGCAAAGGACTACTTGTGATTAGCATTGTCAAAAATGCAATCATGACAGATGCCTCTTTGAGTCCTGTGTGACATATTTCTATGACACAAGAGAACATTAAAAAAGAAAAGAAAAGAAAAAGCCTCTACTCTTTGTTGAACATTTACCATGCAGCAAACACCAATCCAACTGATGCCTCATAATGTATAACAACCTCAAGGAGTAGCTATCTTATTATTCACAGTTTAAAGACAAGGAAATTGAGGTTAAGTAATGCATGTGTTTGCATTATTACAGAGCCACAGTTCCGTGATTCAAATTCATGAAGCCATCTCCAGCAGTAATTTTATATTGCCCCTTACTCGGATAAACTTCAGAAGAGGTGATCTGACACTTTTCCTGAGCCAGGGTGGTTTAAAACTTAAAATGTGCCACACAACAGGATATTAGTAGGTTTGAATGATAACTAATCTATTTAGAAAACTCTTTTGTGATGTGGTATTTTGAATGTCTAATATCTAAGATTATCAGAGAGAGAAGTCAAAATTTAAGAACAGTAACAAAACCTGTATTTACCATCTACCCTGCAACAGTAATCAAAATCATAAAGAGGGAAATGTTCAGAGCCTCCAGGCTTTAAGATTAACAGTAAACAAAGATTCGTCAGTATTACGATGTTAAGCAGAAGAGAAACATGTCATTCACAGAAGACTGATGATTCTAGGCTTCTATCCCAGGACCACTTGCCCCCTAGGAGACCTTGATCCGTATGACAGAAAAGTGTCCAGCTATAACATTATTGTGAGATTGAGATGGTGCACATAAGGCATGCAAGAAATAAATCAATGACAAATCATACATTATTTAAAGTTCAGTGAGCAGCTATCGAGATAGAGAAGATGGTTTGGGGACAGAGGCAGTTTGACTGTTGGGGAAGGGTCTGCAAATCCTCTCACTGCAAAATGCCAGTGCACCAACTGAATACCAAAATTCACCCAGACTCTCAAAGACTAATGGGATTGGCCATGTTATTGACAAGAGGGACTGGGAAGAGGTTGGTGAGACTTGGAGAAAGCAGAAATTTAGACACAATTTCTTCACAATCCTTTCTCCCTATTCAGAACAACTTCCTCTGCTGAAACAGAAAGTATTCTTCATCTGCATTTGAATCACTCGCATGATTAATGAATCACCCCAGAGGAGTCAAATGTCTTCAGCTCAATTGCCTCTCTCAAGGACATGGAGGTCAATTGATTCTCCTTCTTCATAAATATCGAAGTCCAACAAAGACCATTTCTTGGAATTTAACTTGAAATACCTTCAGCAAGATTAAGAGATTCACGTAGAACCTATGACTAATGACAACAATCCATTCTGAGCTCATTACCCAAAGCAGAATACAGAAAATGTATGCTTTCTGGAAAGAACAATGAAGTACTATAGGAAAGGGGCCCCTCAGGAGCTGTGCATAAACACGTGAAGATTTACACATGGCAGTCAGAGAAGAAATGGAAAAGGCTCTCTCCCTTTCACTGGTTTGTGGATGGTTTCTCATAATGTAAAATACTCCTTTAGCAAAGGCTAATTGCAAGTCCCAGTCTCTAGTAACCGAAGTGACTGATTGATTTGGATTATTACAGAAAACAATGGTACCAGCCAAGCTGAAATGCTTCCTTTGTTCTCCAGCGGATTTCTCTCCCAGATGCACAGCAAGTCCAGGACTGAAGACATGATGTGCACCTTGCTCAGCTGTAATTGACATCATTTGTAACATGGCACAACCTTGCTTTATGAACATTTTTCTGCTCTTTCTTGACAGACTGCATAAGTTCTACGACTTTGGGATTTGGGCACATAGTAACATGAATTACTCAAATCTGTTAACAGATGTACAAGTTACCTGTGATTTCCTGTAATTCCTTTAAGCCTTGCTTTTACTGGAGACAAGTCCTGAGTTAGTAATAATAGAAACCCATAAACAAGGAAGCAGAATTATTCAAGGAAAGGCAAATAAACATTTTTCTCTTTTATCATGGGGATTTATTGTTTTTGTTATATATTTCCCCCTTCTCAATACACAGATATATTATCCTTGGAGAACTTTTTGTTTGTTTTTTTCTTGTTTTTAATATTATGCAACATATTTCCACCATTGCCTTTGATTTGCATTTATGTTTATGAATTGTTATCAAAAAAGAAGCTGAGGGTTTATTCATTGCTTCACTGTGTTTTAATTTACTTCCATGCTTTATCATATATCAGAGCATTCTGTTCAAATACGCAAAACAAATTGCAGTAGTTAATGTTTGGATTAGAGAGATGTCTCTGAATGAAATTTGTAACCAGGAGAACGCTCAGCAAGTATTACTGTTAATATGCTCATTTTCTTAGAAGAAACACAAAAATAATACTCCATAAAAAGCATACAATGACTTTTTATTCTGCATTGTAGTTTTGCCTATCTGCAAAGACACTGAAGGAACAGTTGAAGCGATTGCCCTGCAGAGCCATGTCCGGATGCTCACCCAACCCCTGGGCATTTGTCAACTTTCTTATCTTTACTCTTCATTAAATTACTCATTTGAGTAGACTCTGTCTGTACCCTAATCCTTGTAGCAGTCACTTATCCGTCTCCAATAAACTCATCAACTGGCTATCTTACTTTTATTCTTCTTCATTAGTGTACTATTACAATTTTCTTAAAAAACTGCAGTATTGGCTCCACTTCTGTTGGACTAACAATATCATTAGGCTTTCTATGGGAAAAATCTGGGGCTGGGATTTAGCTCAGTCAGTAGAGCACTGCTCTGCAGTGTCTGAAGTCCCAAGTTTCATTGCCAGCACCACAAAAAATGGGAGAAGGACATGACAATCCACTCCCAAGGCAATCCCGAAACAATTTGCTATGAGTCAGACAACAACATGGAAAAATATCAATAACAAGCAAAGTTAATTTAAAAATAAGCAAACAAAATAGTTATATTTGCCAGTTCTCTGTTAAAGTGTATTTGATAACAAAGTCAAAATTAATAGTAACTACTAATCCCATTGATACATGTGATGTAATGATTGAAAACCTCTTGGGGACATTCCAGGGCTCTTTCAACCCCCATTGAGATCTCACAGTGATGAGAGAGGCTTTCCACCTGGCAGGACATGTAAAGCTCTCATCTTTGGCTCACGTCGGGTGGGGGGAACCCACAGGGCAGATTAAGGTCCTTTAAGTTCTTCTTGCACATCTGCACAGGACAGGAGTGATCAGAACATACTAGACTCTTGAGTGTTCCTTCCCTCCCACCCCTCGCCTCCTTTCTTCGAGTCCAGGCCTTCCCTGTAGTGGCTGGTAGATCCTCTGCTGTCACACGGCCAGGGAGTCCTAATACAGACCACATGGTGAGCGATGCATTCCCAAGTGGGCATAGGCTGTCTGCTGGCTCCTCCTTCACCTGAAGTGGATGACGACATCATCAATGGTGCAATCTCTGTTTTAGAGGGACAAGAACTCTGAGCACCACCATTTGAGAGACTTCAAAGGGTTGTTGTTGTAAGGTGCCCTCGAGTCCTTATCCGACTCTTAGCGACCCTACATACAACAGAGGAAACCCAATTGTCAGTGCTTCTCTGATGTTCATAGGGTTTTCAATGGCGGATTGATTTTTGGGAGTAGGTTGCCAGATCCTATTCCCAAGCCTATAGCACCTGGTCTTCCCAGGAGGTCTCCCATCCAAGTACTAGGTCCAACCCTGCTTAGCTTCTGAGATCTGACGAGATTGGATGCCACATTAGCATTTCCAGAAGGCGGAGGAAATATCTGTGCACCAAAACCGGGGTTTCCACCTCCTGGGAACAGTCCTGGGCAAGTCTATCTCACATGTGCAAGACTATTTCTTGCATGTGCAAAGCATCCTGGTGTGTCAGGCACGTGGACTTCCCCTAGTGTGAAGAACTTGAGGCTGGTCATGACAATTGGCAGTATCAGAAAAAGAGCCTCTAATTTCAGCACTAAGAGCTGACTTCCACTCTCCAGGAGTCCAAAAGTAAGGTTCTTTCTCATAAGTGGACTGGATTAATTGCTCACCTGACTTGTTATTCTGAAACTGAAGCGTTTCCTGTTTGGCAGTGTGATTGCTTTTGGCAGCAGCTGCAAGCTGGCGAATCTGTCCACAGCACAGGATGGGTGAGAAACGGCAGTGTCTGCACCACATCTGGACCCTATAAGTACAATGGTTCCTCAGCAGAGTCCTTGGGCACTTCTCTCAGGACCTATGTTTTTATGGCCAGACACAGAGAGGAGCAGAACCTCAGAGTGATTTGCAGAAAGAAGTTTGGAAGAAAATATGGTCATAGAATGCATTTTTTATTTTTTGACTGTTTGGTTCAATCGTAATTCCAATTATTCTGAGCTATCTAGAAGAGATTGAGAATGATCTATGAACCTAAACCCAATTAGGAGAAAATACCATTAAGGGCTCTCTGCTTCCTCACTTAACATAATTTTGGCTAGTGTCCTTTGCTTAAGGGTTTGACATTAAAACCGATTCCCATAAAGAGCAACAGCTACGTGACAGAATTGCCAGGTGCGTAATGTTAGCAGTGCACCCTCTGGGGTTTATGTCCTCCCTCCCAGGAAAGTGTTCCGATTCCAGATGCTGAGTTCATGGTGGGACTCTGAGGGTGACATCACCTGTGATTTCCCTGAGTGGGCTACCTGCATTGTCACCTTAGGCTCAGTAGGCTCTCAGTGAGTCTTAGTGTATAGCTAGATTTTATAAAGAAAGAGAGTATTTCACACTCACCTGAGTCCACTTTGGGTATAGCAGCTGTCCTGGCTCATCACTCAAGGATAGTGTCTAGTTCCTGCTGCTGGCTCCAGCATCCCAACAGGTGGCCTCCAAGATTGCATGGCCTGAGGCAAAGTGATATGCTGAACTCCTTGAACACATAGTCCTACTTCTGCACTTCCATTTGGAAGTAACACAATAGCTTTGATTAAACTTGCTGAAGATGACATTCACTTACCTTACTAAAGGCTTAGAAAGCAGGAATAGCAGATTCGTGGAAGATCAGTGATCAGTACCATACAATTAAAACTTTTCCTCCTTTCTCCCCACATAGAGCACATGTCACCTCTTAGTTTTCTAGAAGGGTGTAACAAATTACCCTCAAACCTAGCAGCTTAAAGCAATAAACCTTTGTCATCTCATACTGCGTCTGTAAATCAGGAATCTGGGAGGAATTTCTCTTGGGGTTCTGATGCTGTGTTTGGGAATCAGGACTCAGGAGTTTCTCTTGGGATTCTGACTCAAGGTCTCTGACAGAATGCCAAGTTTTCTGCTGGAGTGACAGTGATCTGAATGATCGACTAGGGATAGAGGATCATCTTTCAACATGGCACACACACACAGCTATTGGCAGAAGGCTCCATAGGCTCCATTCCTGACCACACTGACTTCACATGGGACTCTGTGAGTGCCCTCATGACATGGTAGTCCTTTTCCGCCAGAGGAAGTGAGAGCCAGTGTGGAGATGCAATGCCTGTCTTCAAAATGACAGCATCAATTTTATAAAATTCTATTCAGTAGAAGCAAATCACTAAGCTGAGCCAACACTCAAGAGAAGAATTGAGCTCCACCTTTTGAAAAGACGCCCAAAGAATCTGTGGATAATTATTTAAACCACCAGAAAACTCCTACGCAGAGAAAGATATTACAAAGTCCAATGTAATATTTGTATCCAGCTCACCATTTAGGAACTTGGAATGATATGAAGGCAACTCCATTAAGTCAAATGTGGCTGTTTAAGCTCCAGAGGACCAGATAACAAAAAGACAGGCTTCTCTGAAATTTCTATCCCATCTCTAACATTTAATAAATAATGGAGGGGAAATGGAAGACTACAGGAATTCTGAAATTTCCTTGGAAAACCTATTCACGGGCCATCTTAACTTGGAAGTAAAGATGATAGTTAATTATATGACGTACTTTCTTTTTTGGAGCTCTCCTTTATTCTTTCTTTTCCTTAGTTTAATGTTCTATTTGTGAATGGTCTCTCCTTTTCTATCATCTGCCTTGGATACATCTGAAAAGGACATAAAATCATCTGCCTTCTTTGAGGGCTCCAACACTTCACCCCGCACCCTCTGTTGGGGGATTGAACCCAGGTCCTTCCACATGCTAGGCAAGCACTCCGCCACTGAGTCACGCCTCCAGATCTCCTTTTCATTATTATTTTCTTTTTGTTTTGAAAGAAGGTTTCACTAAGTTGTGCTGTCTCTGACCTCAAACTCATCATCCTTCTGCCTCAGCCTCCTGAGTTCCAGAGATTATAGGTGTGTGCCATTGTGCCTGGGTAGAAGGTGCCAACATTTTCACAATTCTTTTCTTTTCATATTTTATAGACCCATAGATCATTGTCAGTCTCAAAAAGTCCAAAATTTTTTATAATAGGCTCATGATTTCTTTCTTTGAAAGTTAAGTTTGCTAAAACAAATCACAGCAAGTTTGTATTAATTGTTTTAAATTATTTGTCACTGGTCAGTTTTTCATGTGCTAATAACTAATAGTTGTCAAAGTTACTTTGGTTTTCTTTTACCTATGGTCCTTCTCCACAATTGCTTTCCCTTAATTTAACAAGGCAATCTTGAAGTTTGTATAAAGAAGAAGAATATAGAGAAGGTTAAGGCTCAAATCTGAGATAAGTGCCATGATAAGATACGTGCATGTCCACAGTTCCTTCTTTAGCATAAATCACATAGGGACTGAAGACCTTAGGAGCTTTGCAGAAACAACTCTTGTTATTTCGGGTACTGAAGTTATTGCCCTTTCTAATTTTTAAAGATGCTTATTTATTTATTTATTTATTTTACTATTTCTGGAATCTCTTATTTCTACTCATAAGCTCATATCTGTCTGTGTTATACCTTGCAAAAAGCAGCCAAATCAACGAGTATAAAATATTATATGGTTATTGGGACTGTTTTCATATGGTTATTGGAGCCTTTTTATACCAAACCACTTAATATACTCATGCTTCATATTCCATTATACTACAAATGACAGCTTTAACTTACTAAAACATCTTAGTGTCAGAGCATATGTTGTTGTTGTTAGGTGTCATCAAGTTGTGTCCGACTCATAGAGACACTCATAGGGTTTTCAATGGTTGATTATTTCAGGATTGCTTTGGGAGTGGATTGCCATGTCCTTCTCCCATTTTTGCAGTGCTGGGACTCAAACCTAGGTCCTCAGAGACTACAGAGTAGCACTCTACCATCTGAGCTAAATCCCAGCCCATCAGAGCATATATATTTAGGATTATGCTTATAACATAGAGTAGTCTAGATTAAAGCAGAATGAGTTCCAGCAGTCCTATACTGTTTTTAAAACTCCTAAAATATATCTCCAAAGAAGAAACATAGTCAATAAGTGTATGAAAAGATTCTTAACATTACTAACATTACTAGTCATTATCAAAATGCAAATTAAAACCATGTTGAGATACCACATCATACCTACTAGAAAGGCTATGTTGAAAAAAAGTGGAATCTTACAAGTGTTGATGAATATGTGGAAAAATTAGGAACTTTATGCCTTCTACTTGCTGATGGGAATGTAGGTTCAGTTACTATGGGAAATATTTGGCAGTTCTCCAATAAGTTAAACATAGAATGACCATATAATGCAGGAATTCCATTCTACATATATAAACAAAAGAATTGAAAACAGAAACTTAAATATGTGTACATACGTGTTTATGGTAGACATATCCATAATCAAAAAGGAGAAACAACCCAAATATTCATCCATAGATAAATAGATAAAACAATGGTGGTTTATATATGCAATTGCATATTACTCAGCAGTAAAACAAACAAGTCCTTTCATGTGGATTATTATCCTAGGTGAAAGAAATCAAACACAAAAGATGACTTGTATGCTTTCATTGGTATGAAATAACCAGAAAAGAGAAATTCATAAAGACAGATAGCAGATTAATTATTGCCAGGGGCTGGTAAGGGGAGAATGGGAAATAGTAGCTTAATTAGTACAGGCAATCCTTTTGGAGTAAGGAAAATGTTTTAGAAGTAGAAAGAGGTGGTGGTTGCAAAGAAATGCTGCTCAATTGCTCACTTTAAAATGGTATGTTTTACATTATGTGAATTTTCCTCCAACAAACAATTTCTTTAAAATCCTGAAATAGATAAATCCTTTTTATATACAAGCTGGTGAATAGTAGCAGGAGAACTCAAGTTAAAATTGGAGATAAAGAAGATGTGGTCACATGTTGTATGGGAAAAGATGGTTCCAGTTACACTACAGTTGTATTTATGACAATTTTTTTCTAAAAAAGAATGATCTTTCTCCTATTAGTTTACACAATTTGCAGTAAGTAAATGATGGACTAAACTTGGCCGTCTTGGATCATTCCGTGGTTAGAGAGGAATGAGAAGGATCAGGCAAGGAATTGGAGGGGGCACAGGAGGAATAAGGTAGCTTATTATGGCAAGTGCATTGATGCATGATTGTGTGAATACCATACAGGTGAGTGAGGAACATACTTGGAAAGGGGAAGGAAAGGGAAAATCCAGAAAAAAATTTTACAGGAACTCAATTCTAACAAATTTTCCATGGTGTTATTTCCAAAGGAGTATGGTCTTAGAAAAAAAAGTCTGACCAAGTATAAGCTCTAGAGAAAATACAAGTAGAAACCTTGGTATCATTATCACATCACAGTGATTATGTGAAAATAACTGGAATTTTACCTTTTAATTAGAAAAAACTTTGATGCATTTTTCCAGGTTGTACTGTCTCACCAACTGATGGGAGTAAATAATAAACATTTAAAATTCAAGTGTACTTTTCTAAATTTGACTTTTTTATTATTGACTAATATTTGTTCATATTTATTAGTCAGGCTGTGAGGTTTTGATCCATATATCCAATGAGTAGTCATCAACTCAGGATGATAGGCATGTCCATCACTTTAAAATCTTACCACTTCTTTATGATGAGTATATTTAACTAACTTCCTATCTTCTATTTTGAGATATATAATACATTATTGTCAATTATATTAATCATGCTGTGTCACAGAACATCGGAACTTACTCTGTCAAACACTAACATTGTGCTTGTTGGTTGACACTCCCTACCAGAACTTCCTAGCCTCTGCTAACCACTATTGAAGGATATTTAGTGACCAAGATAAATGCTTATTTTATAATTATAAAAATACATCCACACACCATACTATGATTAAATTTTAATTTAATCTAACTTATTCTAATGTAAAAATATATTTCATATTTACACATTAAAATTTAGGTACACCTTAAATATCATATATATATACACACACATACATATACAGAGTATATATATACACATATACATATATATGTGTACATATATGATAATATAGAGTTTTGGTGGTGGTGTACTTGAAAAAAACATATTGAAGTAGGTAATAGATCTTACACAAATATAAAGGACACATGAAAGACATTGACTTGAGTACGAACAATGTAATATGTGTACTACTGAAATTGGGACACTTTTCTCCTCTGTTTTTCCATTACAAATTAGCAAAGAGATGTAGAGTATCATGATTAACTTTAAGCAGTGGCAGCAGAAACTCCATTTTCTCCTCACAGGATCTTTTGGTGATAATTCCATATTTCAGAGTGTTGTTCAGATGCAACTCAGCATTCTTGTATCCAGGGCTGCTCTGAATCACAGCACTGTAGACTGACCCAGGGAATCGTCCAGAAAATTCAATGAACTTTCATAAATACAGTTGGTCCTTGTATTTGGAAATTAGGCAAAACAAAGGAGATTATATAACCATTGCTGAAATGCTGACATTGTTACAATGTTTTTTTTGGACATGTTTCTCTAAGGGAATTTCATAATACATGGAAAATTTCCATTTTAAAAGCAGTGACCTTGATGAATTTTGGTTATCTGAACCACATATTAATTAATAAAATTATCCAGACAAATGGTGAGAAGCATTTTACATTAGGATTCATAAGTGAGCTGTTGCTATTACTTAATGCAAGTGTCAAATGTGAAATGGAAGAATTGGAAGCAACATAAAGTTGAGTGATATCTTTGGGTAGGCTTATATTTATAAATCTATGAGCAATTAGAATGCTTGCAGTTTAAGAGAAAAAATAGAACAAGTACAGTAGGCTTCCTTCATTTGCAGGGTACACATATTAAGACCTCCAGGGATGGAAAAGGAAACACAGATAGTGCTGAATTAATAACAATAATTTATAACAAAATAGAATAATTATAAGTTTATTGTAATAAAATGTATGTAAATGTGGTCTCTTTCTCTCTCTTAAAATATCTTATTGTACTGTACTCACTTTTGTTTTAGGATGATGTGACACAAAGTTGAGGCCATGAGTCACAGGGATGTTAAAACCTTGGATAAAGGGGCTGCTACTGTATTCGTCATTATACCACTTGGAGTATGAAACTGGATTTGAGCTGTAGAAAATGTGAATATACAAGGTGTTGAATGATTAACTTTTAAAAAATGTATTACAGTAAAAGATGCTGTTGTTGTTATTTTTAGATGTTAGCGAGTTGAGTCTGACTCATAACTATTCAATGTACTACAGAAAGAAACAACACAACAAAACACTCACTGATTTTGTGCCAACCCCACAATCTTTTTTGCGTTTAAGCCCTTCCTTGCAGACACTGTGTCAATCCATCTAGTTGAGGATTGTCCTTTTTTTCATTGACCCACCACTTCCCAAATATGATGTCCTTCTCCAGGGATTGGTCCCTCCTGACAACATGTCCAATAAAATGTAAGACACAGTCTAGCCATCCTTGCTTCCAAGGAGTATGCTGGTGGCACTTTTTCTAGGGGAGATCTGTTGATTCTTTTTGCGGTCCATGGTATATTCAATAATCATCTCCAGCACCATAATTCAGAAGCATCAGGTTTTTCCCTGTCTCCATTATTCAATGTCCAGCTTTCACAATTGTATGCTGCAACTGAAAATACCTGGTATGAGTCTGGTTGCACCTTCATCTTCAATGTGACTTCTTTATTTTTCAACACTTCAAAGAGGTCTTTTGCAGCAACTTTTCCCAATGTAACATGTCATTTAATTTCTTGACTGCTGCTTCTATGGGTGTTGATTGTGGAACCAAGTAAAGCAAAATCTTGGACAACTTCGACTTTTTAAAAGATACATTTCCATCAATTTCCCTCAAAATACTCTCCCTGGTTTTGAACACGCTTATCCCATCATTCTTACCACTTTCAGAAGTCGTTTTGGAACTCTTTCATGGGTGTCCTTAGATTCGTCCTCCATTTTGAGAATGCTCCATGTCACAAATCGCTATGGTATGTGCTCATTTACATTATTCACCAAATTTAGCAGGATGTGACTTTTGGCTCTTCCCCAAAGTCAAAATAACCATGAAAGTTAAACACTTTGAATGGACTGAGAATATTAAGGCAGCCACAGTAGCACAACTAAAGACACAAAATAAAGAGGACTTCCAGAACTGCTTCAGAAAGTGGCAAGAGCCATGGGATAAGTGTGTTCCAAGCCAGGGGGAGTATTTTGAATGGGATTAATGGCAATGTGTCCTTTACTGTAATACATTTTTAATTTAAACATTCACTGTACATTTTGATCACACCTCATATATGAATCATTTTGTTAAAAATAGATTTATTATGAAGCAATATGCTAACCACGGATTGTCTTTTGGTTATCTCTTGTAACTTAGTTTACCAGCTATTCATGTAGATATAAGTGTGTTGACTCAATGACGATAAACTCACCAGGTATAATGTGCATCACTGCTCTGTGTTTGACCTTGGGAATTTTTCTCGTAAAAAGAGGGAGCCCAAGAAATCACCTTCTTCAAACTTCCACTCACAGTAAAGAAAACATAAGTCAAAGGAAACTTAGCAAATTTTAATACCATCCTTTTCATGAGGGTATATTTCCCGCTGAACAGACATGAATTTGTTCACAGTTTAGAAATTATCTTCAGGAAGCAGACGAAGGTGAAGTGTGCAAAGCATATAACCTAGTGTAACAAGGCAGCAGTTACATACTGCAGCCAAATGTTACATGATAAAATAGGAAAATCAGTTTCTGTTTGGAACTGAGATGGACAACAAACAACAGAGACAAAAATCAAATTCTGACGTATAAGAATAAATCAGAAAATTTATCTAAAAATCTATTGTAATTGTTATTATTCTTATACCAACATTACTAAGTTGCTAGAAGGTAGATTTTTTTTTCAGTTACTTTTTGTAATAGGAACCATTTCACTGTGAGATGTGTGATTGTTCCTGTGATAATAAATTGACTTTTACTTTCCACCAAAGTTCTGGAAGAGAAAGATATTTTGGGGCTACGCATCCTGCAGGTATTAATACCACTAGTGAGGTTGCCACCAAGTTATTAAACATCTAGTCCACTCTTTCTCCAATTGCTCAAAGATTTATCTCTTGTTCAACTCTTTCCAGATTTGAAGGTTTGATTAATGGGACATCTTCAGATCCACCACACAAACTGAACTGTGCTCTTTTCTCAAAGATGCCTGCTGAATACTTTCAAAAGCAAATTTAAGATTGCTGACTACACTTAATTTTTGTTCCTGACATTGTTACTATTTGCTGTTCAAATTCCTTTAAGAACAATTTGGTTTCACAATTAAAATTTAGAATTTTGACACACATCTAGCAGCAGACATTCAAGATAATACAATTTTTTTTTATTTGGTGATTTTATTTTCCACTTTTTATTGAGAGATAATTCACATTATTATAAAATTCATCTTTTTACAATGTACAGTACAGCTATCTGGAATTTATTTAGCAATTCATGGAACACTATCAATAACTACTACCAGAATATTTTTGTAATCTCAGAAAGAAACCGAGCACCTATTAGCCATCATCTCCATCACTCATTTCCATCAGCCTCAGTGAACACTCAGTTAGATTCCCTGTGGGTCTTCCTGTTCTGAATATTTCATACTTATGGGAGTATAGAATATGTGGTATTTTGTGAGTGACTTCATCCGCTCAGCATAAGGCTTACCAGGTTCATTCACTCTGTAGCATATATTGGTACTTCATTCTTTTGTATTATGGGACAAATATTTTATTGGGTAAATAATCAATATTTTGCTTATTGTTTAGTTAATGGATATTTGAGATGTTTCTATATTTTGGGCACAATGAATAATGTCACTATGAGCATTGTGTACATGTGTTTGTATGGATATATGTTTTCAACTCTCTATTTAGGAGCAGAATTGCCAGCTCATAGAGTCACTCTATTTTTAATTTTTCTTTGAATTGTTAGTCTTCTTAAGTGGATGCATATTTTTCATTCTCACTAGTAATACAGGGACATTTCAATTTTCCCCCATCTCAGTGTTTCTTACTATTGCCTGACTTTTTCATTATCACCATCAATTATAGCCAACGTACTTGTCTTGGAATGGTATCTTCTTTGTGATTTTTATTTTGATTTTTCTAATAACTAATAATTTTATTTATTTATTTATTTATTTAGCGGTACTGTGTGTTGAACCCAGGGCCTCGTGCTTGCATGCTCTGCAAGTGCTGGACCACTGAGCTCCACCCCCAGCCCCTCCCCTTTTTTTTTTACTTTTGTGAGACAAGGTCTCCCTAAATTACACAGACTGCACCTGGTCTCAAACTTGCAATCCTCCTGCCTCTACCTCCCAAACCACAGGGATTACAAGTGTGCGCCACCGTGCCCGGCTCATAACTAATAATTTTGTGTGCTTCTCATAAGCTTATTGATCATTTCTTCTTCAGAGAATTATCTATTCAAATCCTTTCTCCAACTTTAAGGGCTATTTTTCATTTAATTGTTGATCTATGAGTTTTTTATTCCAGATACAAATTACTTATTAGATATCAAACTTTTAAATATTTGTTCATATTGTGATTGATCTTTCACTTTTGCAGTGGTCTCATAAGCACAAAAAGTTTTAGTCTTAATGAAATTATTTTTATTTATTTATTTTTTCCTTTCTTCCTTGCTTTTTTTATATGTCTAAGAAATCTTTGCCTAACCCAAGATCATGAAGACTTATGCCTACATTTTCTTCTAAGAGTTTTATAATGGTCATTTTTACATTTAGGTCTGTTTCCTCATTTAAATATGTCTATGCATCTGGGTGGGTAGTCAGGGTTAAACTTCATTATTTTGCATATGGATAATCAGTTGTTCTAGTACCATTTTTAAAAATCCTTTATCTATTGAATTCCATTTGGCATCTTTAGCTAAGATCAGTTTGTCATAGTTGTAAAAATTTATGCATGTACTCGCACCTCTATTTCATTTATCCATTCTTCTGTCTTTTTAGGACATATTGCCCCATAGAATATTATATTATCTTACAAATTGGTTTTAGCACCTTTATATTAAGTTTTGAAACAGAAGAGGTGAGTCTTCCTATATTGTTCTTCTTTTTCAAAATTGTTTTGTTTATTTTCTTTCCTTTGTCTTTCTTTATGAGTTTAAGGATTAGCTTCTCCATTTCTTCAAAATTAACATTTGGTATTGTGATAGAGATTGCATTGACTCTATAGATCATTTGGAGGAGTACTGCCATCTTATCAATATTCTTTTCCAATCCCTTACCCTCAGATATCTGTCAATTTATTTGTATCTTTCTCTTATTCTTCCAATATTTTATTTTTAATGCACAAGTATTACAATTCTTTTAACAAATGTATTGCTAAGAATTTATTTTCTTTATTATTTTAAATTAATTTTCTTTATTTTAATAGACTTTCTGCTAATATAGAGAAAAGTAATTAAGATTTTTATATTAATCTCGAATGTTGAAGCCTGCTGAACTACTTTAATTGTAATAATTTTAATGAATTCCTTAGGATTTTTAATGTATTAAATCATGCCACTACAAATGGAGAAATGGTTACCTCTTTCTTTGCAATATGAATGTCAGTTTTTTTCTTTTTCTTTTTTTACCTTTTAAAATTTTTCTATGTCTCTTTTTTCTTTTTTAATTTTCATTGTATTTCACTTTGTGGTACTGAAGGGTTGAATCCAGGACCTCATGCATGCTTTTCCAAGCGTTCTACCACTGAGCTACAACTCCAGATCACGTTTACTTTTTATTTTGAGACAAGACCTTGCTAAGTGGCTCAGGCTGCCTCTGGCCTCCAGCTTAAGATCCTCCTGCTTCAGCCTCTTGAATTCAGTTGCTCGGGTTACAGGTGTACATCTCCATGCCTGGCTCTTTTTTTTTTTTTTTTTTTTATTTCAGTATCTCCAACTTTTTCAGAGTCTGTCTAGGTAAGGAATTATCAATTTTGTGAACTTTTTCAAACAATTAATTTTTATTTCTCTAATGTCTCTTTTATTCATTTTCCTCAGTATGTTTTTCTTTGCTTTGATTTACATTTAGTTTATATTTTTCTTTTATGTCTTAAGGTGTTAGGTAAGATTATTATATCCTCCTTCTTTGGCAAGATAGGCATTTGTAGCTATAGATGTCCCTCTAAGTAATGTTTTAGTGTTGTTTTTTTTGGTGTGCATCGTGTTGAATCTGACTCATAGCAACCCTAGGTACAACAGAAGGAAACACTACTCAGCACTGTGCCACACACATGATCTTTTTATGTTTGACTCCAATATTGGAGACACTGTATGTCGTATTTTGACTCATGCCACATCAGTAAAAGGAAGTCCCAGGGACTTTACTCTATTTCCATCATTAAGGTAGCCTCCACTTTGAGGAGGCAACTCTTCCCCAGTATTTCTTGAATGCTTTCCTGCCTGGGAGGCTTTCTTACCCCCAACCCCCCAACTATACTTGACAGTGCTTCTCTGCTACTGATAGGGTTTTCAGTGGCTCATTGTTTTGGGAGTGGACTGCCTACTATTATAGCAAAATCCAAGCCCCCACAGCACCACAGGCTGACAAACACATGGGGTTTTTAGCATATTTTGCATGCTTTGATCTGGGCATAATAGCACACATCTGTAATCCTAGCTTTTGCTTTGGTCCTTCTAAATTATATTCTATTTTTCATTGTGATTCTTTTATAGATACATTTATTAATTTCCAGTGTGTTAATTGCAATATATTTGTGAATTCCCTAGCTATCCTGCTATTGATTTATAATTTCATTCATTGTATATTTTAACACCTTTTAAATTTACTGAGATTTGCTTTCTGGCCTAAAATACAGTCTGTGCTGAAAAATTTTCCCTGTGCCTCTGAAATGCAATTTCATTCTGCTGTTTTGTGATGCAATTTTCCACAGATATGCATCATGTCTCATTGGTCAATAGTATTTTTCAACTCTTCTATACCTTTGTTGGGGCTGGGGTTTAGCTCAGTTGGTAGCATGCTGCTCTGAGCTCTCTGAGGCCCTGGGTTTGATCCCCAGCACTGCAAAAATGGAAGGACTTAAAGCAATACCAAAACAATCAGTCACCAAAAACCCTCTGAATAGCAGGGAAGCACTGACATACTGCCGAACATGGCACTATGTGGGGGAATGTTCCATCTGTTGTACATAGAATAGCTGTGACTCAGAAGTGACTCGACTTGATGACACCTAAAAACAACAACAATATATCTTTGTTAATCACCTGCCTCTTTGTTCTGTTACTGGAAGGGAGTATTGAAGTAACCAACTCTTACAGTTTCCTATATTTCTCTTAAATTTTGTCAGTTTTTTTGTGTCACATAAATTGGATGAGTTTGTTAGCTTAATTAGGAATTTGATCATAATTACTCTGGATTCCTGAACATTTGGTTCTTTAATCATATGACATATCCTTTCTTGTGCCTATACAACTTTTTGCCTGGGTCTCTTCTAATAGTACAGGAAGTCACACACTCTCTTTTAGTTAACAGTTTGCATGAGATCCTTTTGCTCTCCTTTTATTTTTAACCAATTTGTAACTAGTTACTTTTATACTGCTAAACCTAGGGAGTGACATTCAAATGTCCCTTTATAGAATTTACTTTGGATTTATACCAATTTAAACTCAAAGTACAAAAACATTGCTCCTATATTGCTCCATTCCACCTCCTTTTTAGTTTTATTATAACACAAATGACATATTTATATATTGTAAACCTTCAGAGAAATTTGTGAAATTATTGTTTCATGTAGGGTTATTTTTCTGTTGTTATTTTGGTTGGAGGGGTTACTCAAGGCCTCACACATGCTAGGTGAGTGCTTTATCACTGAGCTGAACCCACAAACCTTTTTTAGTTTTGTTTGAGACAGGATCTCAGCAAGTTATTTAGCCTGCCTCTCGCCTTGAACTCCCAATCCTTGTGCCTCAGCCTCTAGAGTTGCTAGGATTAGAGATGTGTGCTATTATGCCCAGTAGACTCAATTATTTATAAAAGTAGATAGGAGAAAAGAGTCATGGACAAAAAATGCATGTATCCTGTCTTTCATATTTACCTATTTAGCTGTACTGACCTCTTTACTTACATGTAGCTTTTTGTAGTTCAGTCTGAATAGCTTTAGTATTTCTCACATGAAAAATTTGCCAGCTGAAATTTTTCTGTTTTTGTCAATCTAAGAATTTGTAATTTCATCTTTGTTTTTGATGGGTAGTTTTACTGGAGGTTGAATTCTTGCTTGACTGTTTATCTCTGTTCTTTCTACTCTATGTCATTTGTTTCATTTTTTTGTTGTTTTGTTTTTAGTTGACACATTATATTTGTACACATTTATATACTACAAAATAGTGTTATATTTGAATACAATGTGAAATGATTAAATCAAGCTGATAAGCATTCATCATCTTAAAAATTTAAGTCTTTGTGATTAAACCATTTGAAATTTGCTTTTGGTGATATTCAAATGTACACTACTCAATTATTACCTATATTCACCATGATGTGCAATTGCTTTCAAGTGAGAAAAGAAGGACAAAGGCAAACTTATCGCTCCTAATTGAGGTTTTGTATTCTTTAATTATCATTGCCCATTCCTCCCACCCACAATATGTAGTAAGTACCTGTCTACTCTCTCTGTTTCTCTGAATTCAAGCTGTAATTCTATGTATAAGAACAAGCAATATTTGATCATCTAAGTCTGACATATTTCACTTAGCATAATACTCTCCAGTTTCATCCATGTTAGCACAAATAACAAAAAGTCTTCCTTTTTTAAGACTGAGTAGTATTTCTTTGTGTACATATACCACATTTTCTTTATCTACTCATCCCTGGGGAACACTTAGGTTGATTCTGTAGCTTGACAATTGTGAACAGTACTGCATTTGACAACATGAGAATCAAGGTATCTCTTTAATATATTGATTTTATTCCTTTTTGATATATAGCCAAAAATGAGATTGCTGGATCTTATGATATTTTTAGTTTTTTCAGGCACCTGCATAGCGTTTTCCTTGTTGTTGTTAGGTGCCTTGGAGATGGTCTGACTCATAGTAACACTCCCCAACACTATGCCACACACAGCAACATGTCAATGCATCTCTGCTCTTCATAGGGTTTTCAATAGCTGATTGTTTGGGGAATGGGCTGCCAGGTCCTTCTCCCATTTTTGTCATGCTGGGAATTGAACTTGCGACCTCAGAGACTGCAGCACAGCACTCTACCAACTGAGCTAAATCCCACCCCTATCAGTTATATAGCTTCTAAATATTTTTCCCAATCCATAATCCATCTTTTCACTTTGTTATTTCCTTTCATAGAAGTTTGTTGTTTTTATATAACCTCATTTGTCTATCTTTGCTTTTGTTGCCTGTGCTATTGGGGTTAAAACTAAAAAGCAAGCAAGCAAGAAAAGAAAGGAAGAAAGGAGGAAAGAAAGAAAGAAGAGAAAGAAAGAAAGAGAAAAAGAAAGAAAGAAAAAAGAAAGAAAGAAAGAAAGAGGAAGAAAGAAGAGAGAAAAAAGTCCCCTCTGACCAATATTGTGAAGATTTCCCTCTGTGTTTTCTTCTAGTAGTTATATGGTTTCAGGTCTAACATTTGTGTTTTTCATTCTCTCAGCCCTTTGTATATGTCATCCCACTATCATCTCATTTTCATGGTTTCTGGTGAGAAATAAATTCTTGTAACTTCTTAGAATCTCTTTATAAGGTTAGTTGCCTTTTAAATCATTTAGGCCTGTCTATCAATTATAGTGCCAGAAAATGAGCCCCAACTGACTGGAAAGGCATTCAAAAGGTGACTGGGGAAGTGTTACCTCCTGAAAATAGGGTCAGTCTTAATGATAGGAATAGAGTGAAGCACCTGGTATCTCCGTTTGCTAACATGGTATGGTTCAGAATGAGAAGAAACACAGTGCCTGCAAAAATGGGCAGAACATAAAAAGATCGTGTACATAGCACAGTGTCACATTGAGTCTTCTTCTTTTATACACAGGGCCATTATGAGTCGGATTCGACTCAACACCACTTAACAACAACTTATTTTGGCTTTGGTACTTTGGCTATGATGTGTGTAGGTATGGATATCTTCAAGTTAATTCAACTTGGAGTTCACTCAGTGTCTTCAATGTGCAGAAAAAATGTTTTTATCAAATTTGAGAGATTGTAGGTTGTACATTTTCAAATGATATTTCTGTTCCTTTCATTTTTTTCTTTTAAAGTACTGAGTGGCTTAATCCAGGGCCTTGTGCATATTTTGTAAGCACTCCATCACTGGGCTGCATCCCCAGCCTGTTTTTTATTTTTTATCTTAAGACAGGGTCTCTTTAAGTGACACAGGCTGCCTGGGGCCTCAAACTTGTGATCCTCCTGCCTCTGCTTCCTGAAGTCACTGAGATAACAGGCATGTGCCACCACACCTGTCTTCCTCTCTCTGTTCTCTCCTGGGCATCCCCTTGTGTTCCTTTTGGTGGGCTTGATGCTGCCCACCAAACTGCCAGTGCTGTGTTCATTTGTCTTCATTTCTTTCTTTCTGTTCCTCAGATTGGCTAATTTCAATTGCCCAAACTTCAGAAGCAGCAGTCATTCTGCCAGCTCCAATACACCACAGAGCCCTTACAGAGAATGTGTTATTTTAGCTATTGGCTTTTTCCACTAAAATGCTCACATTTGGCTCTTTGTCATAACTTTTATAATTTTATTAATATTCCTTATTTGGTGAGATATCTTCTTCTCTTTATTTCTTTAATATGGTTTTCTTTACTTCTTTGAAAAGATTTAAATAGTCAAATCAGACTTCAGTTTCATAAGTCCAATGTGTGCACTTATTTCTGGGAAATTTTCTATTGATTCTTCTGTATAATGGTGACACTTTATTTTTGGTTAGTTTCATTTTTTGTTAGTGCCAAAATCAGCTTTGAGAAAACTGATTTCTTGTAAGTGAAAGGAGGGATAGAAATTGAGCTCAATTTTGTAGCCAATCAATCATGCATACATAATGATTTTACAGCAAAATCTGTGTGCATAAAAGCCCAGTACAACTTCTTGATTGGTCCTGGGAAGGTGACATGCCTTGATCCCATCAAGAGAAGGTATGGAAGCTCTGCATTTGGGACTCTTCCAAAATGTTGGAAGCTGAACATTTTAAATAACATAAAGAGCTAATTTTGGAAATCAGTTTTCTCCAATCATGAATTTAGTGTTGTGTTGGTACAGTTGTTGTTATTGTGGCTTCTTTGGTGGTTTTCCTAAACTTATTCTCTTAAGTCTTTATTGTGTGCTCTGAATAGCTAGTGAAACATTTTTATAATTAGCCGAGTGGTCAACTCATGATTGGATGAAACGCTTCAATAAACTTCCCACGTGTGTAGAGGTTCTCTCTATACTGGATATTGCTATATAATAAATAATTTTCTGATATTTGTCCCATGATCATGAATAATTGGAATTGCTATTAGCTTTTTTGTTTACTATATGATATGTCATTGAGTCACGTCTGACTCATAGTGACCCTGTGTACAACAAAGCAAAACACTCCCGACACTGCACCATGCCCAGCACTATGTCAGTGCTTCTCTGCTATTCATAGGATTTTCAATGGCTAATTGTTTTGTGGGAGTGAGATGCGAGATTCTTTGCCCATTTTTGCAGTGCTGGGAATTGAACCCAAGGCCTCAGAGCATGCAGGGCAGCACTATACCAACCCCAGCCACTGTATGACATACCTGACATGATTGACTTATGCAGAGAAAAAAAATTATTTAAATAACAGTTTTGAAGGTTCCTGTCCATGGTCCATGGGGTATCATGGCTTTGAGCCTGGGGCAAGGCAGTACAGTGTGGTGAGAGTGTGTGCTAGATCAAAACTGCTCCCTTCAAGGCCAAAAGCCAAGAGAGATGAAGAGGAGGCACCAAGCGCCACTATCCCCTCTGAGGCCATGCTCCTAAAGGCCTAGGGACCTCTCACTATGCTCCACCTCTTAACGTTCCACTGCCTCCCCATCAGCATGCTGGATGCCAAGCCTTTAACACATGGGCCATCTCAGGACATTTAACATCCAGACTGTTTCAACATATGTCTTTGGTACTCATGAGTCTCTTGGATCACACCTGAGTTCATGCTAAAAAGACAATTTAAACAAGAAATGGTCATTAGAAAGACCACATGTGACTAGACCATTGGGGCTTTGAGAAAACTGATTTCTAATGAGTGAAAGGAAGGCTAAAGATTGAGCTCAACTTTGCAGCCAATCAGTCACATGGACATAATGACTTCCCAATAAAATCTCTTAACACAAAATCTCAGCATAGCTTCCGGAGGGTTCAGGGCAGGTGACACAATCCTATCCCATGAGAAGAAATGGAAGCTCTGCATTTGGGACCCTCCCAATCTCACCCAAATATCTCTTGATTCAATTGTCCCTAATTTTTATCCTTTATAATAAAACTATGGTCATAAGTACATACTTTCTTAAGTTCTATGAATTGATCCCATAATTATTAAATAGAGATTAGGAGAGTAGCCTGGATTTATAGTTTGTTGGAAGTGTAGATGCCCTAGGAGTCCCAGTTGCTCCTAGCATGTGACTTTGAGAAAGTCTTGTTAGAAATCCTCCCATTAAACTAAGGAGTCCTTTGCTTACTCTGAGTGGCTGGCATCAGAATGAAGGGGTGTGGAAGCTGGTCTCAGAAGAGGCCCCTGTCTATGCTCCAGCCTGCAGCAGCCTGCAGTTTTCATCATGCCACACCCTTTGCCTCTCCCCATTACACACCCTCAGAGTCAGCCAGCAGTGAGAGATGAAGGCTTTCTAAGGTCATTACTGCCATGAATGTAGCCATGGATAGGACTGTGGTCTTCCAGGGTCTGAGGAATATATCACAGATTTTCAAGGACTTCATAAACACCTGACATCTCTTTTTCCATTTTTGGTTTTATTTTATGAATTAGTTTTTCTTAATACGTTCAGTACAGATGTATTTTTCTGTTATATTTTATTTTATTAATTATATTAATTATACAAAGCACTGACAATAGTATTTCCCCTGTTGTACGCAGGGTCCCTATGAGTCGGATATTGACTCAATGGCACCTAACAAACAACATGATGAATTTATATATCTCCATGGTTTTATATAGGAAAAGGATGTGGCAGTCCACTCCCAAAAACAACCTTGACAAACCATCACCATTGAAAACCCTATGAGGGTCAGTATGAGTTGGACCTGACTCTACAGCACCTAACAATAACAACTGTAACATGCTCATGTTAATAATTCTTATTCATTCAATACAATAACATGGGAAGTCTTTCCATCTTCTAGTGTCTTCTCCAATCTCTTTCTTCAGTGATTTATAGCCTTCTTCACAGAAGACTTTAACATCTTTGGTTAAGTTTATGCCTTGGTATTTTATTTAATTAGCCTGCAGCTGCACCGCTGTGACATCCAACCCCATCAGGTCTCGGAAGCTAGTCAGGATTGGGCCTGGTTAGTACTTGAATGGGAGACTGCCCATGAACACCAGGTGCTTTAGGCTTGGGAGAAGAACCCGGCAACCCATTCCCAAAAGAAAACCAGCCATTGAAAACCCTATGAATAGCAGAGAAGCACTGACAATAGTGTTTATTTGTTGTACATAGGGTCAGTACGAATCGGACACTAACTCGACAGCACCTAACAACAATAATATCCAACATTGCTTAAGTTTAGCTCAGCTGATAGAGTGCTTGCCCTGAAACTCTACAGCCCTGGGAGGAGAACCTGGCAGTCCACTCCCAAAATAATACCAAGAACCACGTGAATAGCAGAGAAGCACGGCCATAGTGCCAAACATGTCCTTCTGTTCCAAGTGCTTCCTTCTGTTGTACGTAGGTTCGCTATGAATCAGCCCTGACTTGAAGGCACCCACAACAACAGAGCCAATATTATACTGAATGGGGGACAAGTGAAAGCATCTCCTTTAAAATCAGGAACAAAGCCAGATTGTCCACTATTACCACTTGTATTCAATTAAAAGTGATTTTTTTAAATCACCTTCCTCCTAGCCTTAACTCCATTGCTTCCTTAGGTACTTGCAATGTAAAATAACTGCTGCCATTCTGTCAAAAAACACCCAGGTGAAAAGCTGTGTGCAGTGGGTTCTGAGCCACATCAAAGACAAGATATGCAAGAGAGAGTGTCTAGGATGTTCCCGGTGGGCCATCTAGGGACAGCTCCCCAGGAGACTTCTAGCATCCTCTTCTTATCAAGAATACAACATTTTGCTCAAATAAATTCTCTTTTGAGTGTTGCAAACTGCTTAATTTCCAGAGTTCTGAAAAAGTTGCTTTTAACAGTTTTTGCCAGTGCTGTCATTGCTCCTAGGGAGGACTGGATTTTCAGAAGCCCTGACTCAGCCACTCCAAGTTGGTCTTGTTTTGTGGAATTTTCAGCAAATGGGCTACGTTCTCTCTGAGAAAGTACAGTCGGTAGACATCCTTCTGTGTCATGTTTCTGACCTAAGCCTCTCCTCTCTCCTCTCACTCAGTGTATCCAGGCCCACGTCTCCTCCCTGACTATTGAACAAGACAGGCAGAATCTTTTCCCAGAGCCTTTGCAAATGACTCTTCCTCCCAACCAGGGAAATGCTTCTTCCACATGTGCTTGCAGCTAACTTGAATGAAACAGTTTGGGGAGCCCTACTCCCATGGCTCTGTTTAAAATACTAAGGTCTATTCACATTGTCAGTTTCTTAAGAAGCCTGCTCTCCCTGATATTTGTTTTCCTCCATGGCAATAACACCATTTTAACATACAAATCAAAGATTAAATTATGTATGCAATCCAAATTTCTCTTCTAGAGTGAGTGGCAATGAGGCAAGGGTTTTCTCTTTTGATTTGGTTAGTTTTTTATTTTGTCATCTTTATCCATAGGGATACAGCAGTGCATAGCATCATGAGGAAGCAGTTACTGCTTAGAGAATGAAGTAACAACAGTTGATTGACCCTTTATTACTTCATTTTATAAATATTTAATCAAATGCAGCATTTTAAAGGAATAAATATCATTAAATTCATCAATGAGCTCTTAATTGTTTTCAATGATCCATTTAAAAATTGAGTACAACTTTTTTTGTAAACATCAGAGTGCAATTCCACATTATGTTTTCTATTACACCTTTTTCAGAAGGATTTGTTTCAGTAATATTGATAATTTTGTTAAATTCAAAAGTCTTTTGTCTTTAATAACCAAAAATATGAAGGTCTCTGAAGTATTTTGACAAGTTTCCATAAATTCAATATTATAAAGAATTATAGTTTAGTGTCTAAGTCTATTATTTTTGAGTTTTGAGCAAGAGAAAAATTTGATTCTTAATTTTCTCTAATGCTTTCTTCTATTCTTATACTCTCCATTATGTTTGCATAAAAGATAATTTATCATAGTCTCTTTTAATGGACTTAAATGTATTTTCTTTGTAAAATCTTTGAAACATCAAAGCAGATATTGTACTTTCCCTTTGTAGAAAATAGGACACTTTTGTCTAAAAATAAGTTACATAAATAGAGTTATATACTAAAATTTGTACACAGTTTTGAAAGTTTGTTTTATATGATATTTTGTATACAAAAACAGCAAATGCTAAACATTGTAGTTATGATGAATTTAATTTTCTACTTTCTTTCCTGTACAGTATGTTTTATAAACTTTCTTGTTTTGCTAAAGATATGGTATATTCTTTTATAAGAGAGCTAGCTAAAGACATGAGAAAGAAAAGGTTAGCAGTTGGTACATCATTCATTCACTCCCTTTACCAGGTACAATATAGCCAGGCATGAGAGAGTGTTGTGATTGACTATTAAATGTATACCTTCTTGTAAACATGCTCATGACAACCTGATAAATATGCAAATAGTGCTTGCTACTCAATATTACCTAGAAACCTCATTATTTGAATCTGAGCCAGAGTCAATCCTAAAGTGACATGAAAGGACATGGGTTGCTCTGTGGGCCAGATCTCTCCTGCTGCTTCTGTGTTTTGTATTTCCTTGTAGTCAAGATATTACTCATATAGGCTGGTACTGGATGAGATCTAACATTCTTGTTAGACCAACTTACTCATCGGATCTTTTGTTTCATTTTGCATACTTTCAATATTTATATTGAATCCAACCTATTTTCCTATTTAACTTTCAAAGATCTTAATGATTATTTGGAATATAAATTAACAACTTTCCCTACCTTCATTAATTATTAAAGCATTTTTCTCTTTGAGCAAATGCTCTTTTCTACTTCAACCAAGCTCTTTTCTACTTCAACCAAATGAGAAAATGTTTACAAAAAGAAATGCCCATAAGAAGAACTTTCTTTGATGATATGTGAAAAATGTCTACCAGTGTTGAAAGTGAATATTCATATAACAAATAAACCCAAACGGTATGCCCTTATTTTTGTTACTGACATTATGTTCAGTATTCATTATTATGACCTCCATGATTACTTCATCATTGATCAAACACAACAACAGAATTGCCAGAAATAACTTTAAATGGTACAAATGAGAATCAGTGTAGAGAGATAATGGAGCAGAGAATAATCTCAACATAAACAACATAACTTCATGAGTACATGGGAAAACTAGGGGGACATAACCCAAATATGCATATGAGTTTTACTACATATTGGTCAAAAGGTTCCATAAACCTCATAAGTTAATAAAAGTATAACCAAAAGTGATGTAATAGTTGCATAATGGAAAGAGTCAATGCTGTATTACTCTGTACCCCATCATTATTTGCCAACAATGAGAAAAAAAAAACAAGAAAATGAGACTTCAAAAGGGAAAGGCATATCTATTAAAACTGAGCATGCTCAAAGCCTACAACCCTTTAGTTCCCATGTTATGAATAAACCACACAGAACAGTGCACCCAGCGGCTCCTAAAACACACATAGAAATATGACCATAACAGCACTTTTCATAATCCATCAATCTGGAAGTGAGCCAAATTCTCCCCCAAAAGTGTAAGATAATTAATTTATCTGTCATATATTTGAAATAGAATCCTATAGAATGAGCACTCAGCAATTATTAGTGACAATCTGAATGAAGCTCATAATATTGAGCAAAAGAAATCACATGCAATGTACTATACTGTTTATGATCCTACTTATGTAAAGTTTGAAATCTTTTCACATAAATCTATTTGTGGTGTTAGGAGGGGAATAAGTACTGAAAGTGAGTGCAAAGAGGATTTTTGTTGGTAATTCTTTGCTCTCAACCCCATGCCTAAAACACTCATTCTTGAATAGCAAATGCATTTTTATGAATGCAATTTTCTCTATCTCAATGTCTGCTATAGGAAGAGCAAAAAGAAATGACTGGTTTCACCCGGAGCAAGGAGCTTGAAAGATTTTTAAAGAGCGGCTATAAAGGTGAACTAGACAATCTAATCTGATAAAAGTTTCAGATAGCAAAAGCATAAATATGTTGGGAGATACATAGAAAGAGGAACACTGTCTTTTGAGGCTTCATGAAGCCAAAGATATATTCATCTGTGAGCCTGAACAAAGACACTGGAATGGGTTGTACCTTGTTGTAAATAATGCCTTCACTGTTGTTGCAGCATTTCGGTTAAATGCAAGGTTCAGGGTATGATTAGGTGGGGAATAAAAGGGGAAAAATGAAGAGATTGTTGTTCTTTGCCATTAAGTTGGTGTCCGATTCATAGCGACCCTATGTACAATAGGTGAAATGGTATTGTCGTGCTTCTCTGCTATTCATAGGGTTTTCAATGGCTGATTGATTTTTGGCAGTGAGTTGCCTGGTCCTCTCAAGCCTGCAGCATGTGGTGTTTCCAGGTAGTCTCCCATCCAAGTACTAACCAGGTCTGACCCTGCTTAGCTTCTGAGATCTGACAGGATCAGATGCCACAGTGCTATGGCTACAGGCAAGGAAGTGAGAGACACCCAAATATATTAGTAAAATCTGCAAAATAGCACGGAATATTGATGTGAGGTATTCTGAGAAATGTACGCTTTCACTATGAGTTCTCAATATGTCACTGCAGCAGTCGCTCTGCTTGGCCAGTTTCCATGGTTTTAGCTTCCACTTGACAATCCAACTCCACTAACACAATAGGCTGTGATCAGGTTTAAGTTGGCCAAGTTTTGCTAAAAGGATATAATGGAGGAAGTCAAGCAATATACTAGCTACTACTAAACAAAAATCTTATAAATCCGAAGCCTGTTTTCAATATCGCCATCATTTCATGCTCGGAACAAACTGTGGTTCAGTGGTGATGATGCTCAAGGTTCAGAGAAGTGACCAGGTCTGCGAGGTCTTCAGCTTTTGTGCCAGTTAGTTGCACAGTCCTCAGGGTGAGCAATGAACCTCTGGTCACACATGCACTTGTATTTCTTATTGCTGTTATTGCTGCTGTTTCAGTTACTCCTTCCTAGATAAATAAACAAAATGATGTGATATGAGGAGCTTGAGTAGATTTTCATTTATCTTGGGTCTAGGCAAAAATATTCCTCACAGTTCTGTGAACTACTGCTGCCAGAGGGATTAGATCAAAGAACAAAGCCTTAGGTGTCCCTGAGGCTACAGAGAAGGCCACAGATCAGGCTGCTAATTCCTTTCAGTCACCAGGATAAATGCCAACTTCATGTACAATGACTTCAGAGTTGATCACAATAAAATCTCAAAAGTCTTGGATACAACATTTCTAAGATAATAACAAGAATAAAGCAACAGCAATGACCCAAACTAAGTGCTACCATGTAAAACAGATAAGGCCAAGGAGTAATCAAAATGAGACTTACATTCTGTTTACAGGCAGGGTACCGTTGTTGGAAAAGCCAGGATATCATGCTAAAGAGAATTTCCAGGGCACAATTGTGCAATGCTGACAAAATTACTTAGTAACATTACTTCTAATATGTTCACAGCTAAATATCATAGTTATAATATATTAAATATTAATAATTTGTTAATGAAACTGAAGTGAACTCTTGTATATATGTTGCCTAATACTAACCCAGTGCCTAATAACTGCCTAATCATTTTTTACTTCCCTGGTATGGTTAATTTTTCAAATGAAATAGACATACTCAATGTCACTCTTCCTTCCTGTGTTTCTGAGTTTCTCTTCTGAGTTCTATTACCAGAAATTTGAAAATATGACAAAAAATCATACCCTTCAACACAAAACCTCCCTCTCTCTTCCTCTCTCTCTCTCTCTCTCCTTCCCTCTTTCTTTCTACCTCTTTCTCACTAGCTAAATATACTATAGTAACAACTCTTGAACTCATATGGAAATCATATGTGTTAATAAGAGGAAGTCTTGCCTGTGAGTGGTATTATGTTGGAACCGTGGTTTATAAAGGATACTTGAGAGACCAATCATGCCATATTCTACACTTCAGATTTCTCACGTGCAAAACAAAGGGATCAACCACGTGGTGAACACATGGTTTCTGAGAGTTAAACTCTCAGATTTTAATGATTTTTCATTTTGTTATCTATGCACTTAGCACCCAGATACTATTATATGGGTATCTGAGACTGAAAAGAACTATGAGTGTTCAGTAATTCAACTGTAGCTGCAATATTGCCCAGGATCCTTTACCACAGTGTCACTTTTCACTTCTAAATAAGGGGAACCCACCTTTGAGCAGCACTGTAAAGGCAGAGGAAAACCAGAGCCTTTTCTCAATCTCACACTTGTGCTTGGGGATGCTGCACAATTTCCAACCTAGTAGGTGACTCTCATGATATGAATAAGGGCACAGAAGAGGGTTGTAGAGAAAATATTAACAGAGAAATGAGCTGAACAGGCATTCAACATCTCTATGACCAATTTCGTATTTTTTTCTTAAAAACATATTTTTGTTTAAATTTAACATTTGGGATAAATGGATATAAATGGTGTGGGGCAATGTTTGTTATCTGACCTCTGATGTGTTACTCCGGATGTTCCAACAAGCCTGCAGCCTCCTTCTAAGCTCCAACCGGCAGTGTGCTGTGCAGTGCTCCGCAGCTTCTGAATACAATTATTTCTGAAGCTCGTGCATATGGTGATGAATGTCTGCAGATCTGAGATAAAGCAAATCTTTTAAAATACAGTGCAGAACGTTCTAGTGCTGTGAGCACAGAGGGAAAATAAGAGGTACTGCACAGGCCCTCGGTCCCCCATGTATAGATGATATTCCAGTCGTAACTTAGCAGAAAGCATGAGCAATGCCTGAATCCAATTTTCCTTCACATTAAAATACATTCTAAGGTTCAAAGGACCTTCGTGCATACTTCACTTGATAAGAGGGAGAGGACATATTAAGGAGTGCAGAAGATTTAGAGAAAATGTGTTTAATTCCCTCCTGGATACACCTGGCCTGTGGCTGTTCCAGCTCCCAGAAAGCGGAGGTGGTGAACCATAGGCTGTGAATGGATTGTGCTGCCCCTCCACACCAGCCCAACTGCTTATTCCTGCAGTCAATCTATCTTGCCTCAACGAAGACAGGGGGAAAGCATTGATTCTGGGGCAAGATTTACCCGTCTCTTGTAGTACTGTGGAGGCAGGCTGCAGACACCATGAGAAATCCATTCTAGGCTGACCAGTGACCATGGGGCCCTCCCTTCCCAGTGCCCTCAACCCACATCCACAGAAATCCCAATCTTGTTTCCTTCTACACGTTTCTTCTCTTTGAAGGGGATTTATCCCATGGCTCGGAGTTTGACTCCCTCTCAGCCTCCTCAAAGGACACATGGCCCAAACTGACATCTTCCCTCTCTGTAATTCCTGTCTCACAAGCTGCCACCACCACACAGGTAGCCAATGGTCATATGCGAGGGTGTCTTCTGGTGTGCAAGCTCTGTAAGTGGTAGGCTTCAAAGTGGTTGTTGGTTGAAGAAGTGATCAACATAAACTCTGACTTCACTCAAAAGCACGTTATACAAAACGGGGGATATAGAATGCTTTACACCCAATGGGAATGGAACATTTTCTTTGTATTAGGGGAAATTTGCTTGTGTAACTGGGCACCTTTTCATAATCCCTCTTTCTGAAATGTCACACATTTCCAAGTAAGTTACACAAGAAAAGCAAATACAATTATTAAACTTACACATATTTAAAGGTCAAAAGCAAAGGCTAAATTAAGAATTATTCTTATTGTTACATATTCCTATTTCTGGTGTTCACAGGAAGTTTTCATTCAGTGAGGACAGCAATATATGTTGATTTATTTGTCCTCTAAAATGATAAAAGTAAAACTAATTGGGGAAAATGAAAGAAAGAAATTGATCTCTAAAAACTCAAATAACAATGGCTTAGGTCTGCACCAACTGCAATCCATTGGCAACACACACACACACACACACACACACACACACACACACACACCCCAGAGTAATGTATATTGTCTCATTTAATGCTCAAACCCCACTAAGAGTTATGGATTCATATCCCTGTTTAATCAAGGTTTGCCTTCAAACTCATTCTTTGTCATACCACCTCAGGTGCCATTTATGAAAAAAGAAAACAGGAGAGAAATATGGTATCATATTACCCACACTATTGCATGAAGGTATGGCCATGCTTTGGTGCTGAAAGTGTTTCAAAATATCCTGCCAATCCGTTTGATAGAATTGAATGACTTAGATTGTTCAGATCCCCAGGGTATCTCCCACACCTGTTTACAACTTGATATGTAGTATATAGTTGGTATTGTTCATATGTGAAAAGTCAATAAGCACTGGACTGACATGGTGACCCTAAAAGGGGACTCTGGTAGATGCTGCTTAATGCTACCCCAGGGGCTCTTCTCCCTTGCTGTGTTAACTTTCTGTTGTCATAATATACTCAAACACAGAGAATGCATCATGATTGATCTAAATGAGTTCACAACAAGGTGACCATAACACCAAGGGAGGACAAGTGATACTTAGGGAGCCAAAGAACTTACTGTTTTTATTTATAAAACACAGATACAGATCCAGTACACACACAGGTATATGGACACAGTGATGTTGATATGCCATAGTGGAGGGTGATTAAAACAGAGAAAACTGGCTCCCTGGGGTGAGTCATAAAATTACATCGGTTAAGAAATACTGTTCAAAGCTAAGGATTCAACTTCGCTCCATTTTCTAGTGAATCACTGGGAACGGCTGAGTTTAGGCCAAGAATGCAAAAGTGGGAGACAGTTGATGGTGTCCTACAAGGACCACTACTTGACATGGTCTCAATTCCTGATTTGATTTTGTTTTGCTTTTCTTTGTGGTACTTGGGACTTGAACCCCGGGCGTCACACATACTTTACAAGTGCTCTGCCACATGACTGCATCCTCAGCCACATGGGAGAGCACTTTATTTTTTATGTTGAGTCAGAGTCTAGCTAAGTTACACAGGCTGCCTCTGGCCTCCAACCTGTGATTCTCCTGCCTCAGCCGCCTCCCAAGTTGCTGGGATTATATGCATGTGCCTCCACACCCGGGTCAATTTCTGTTTTTAAAGATGTTGCATGGTGAGTAAAACCTAGAGTGGTGAAGGTCATTTGTTTACTAAGAGGAGAAATGAAACAAACCCTGGCTGGATGTTGACCAGGATCTCGGCCTTGGGCTGCTTTGCAATGCTTCAGCAGCAGCATGGGATTTGCCTACACCTGATTTTCCTGCTAAGTAGATATCCTTACGGTTTTGCATCAGAGTTTGTTGCTAACCTGCAACAAGTGCTGAGTCAAATTCAAAAACAAGACCAGTGTCTTAGAGGGGAAAATCCCAGGACCAGGAGAGTTATGGTGTTTTGTTGAATTTTCAACTCATTTTCTCTCAAAGTAGTATTCTGAACAATAGCATCCTCCTTGTGAAAAAGAATACCATGACTGAAAAGTAAACATAAACAGTAACAACAGGAATAAGAAACTTAATAACTATGCCTCTAATGGGGTCCAAACTATGCTCATCCACTTGTCCTATGTATTCTGAATTTTTCATTTTAGAACTGAAAATCTCCCTTCCAGAAGCCACATTCTTCCTGGAATCTGTTTCCCTATGAAAATTGGCAGATCGTTCACCCCTAGACAAGGACAGAGTTCTACAAATGGTGAAGAAGAATTAAGTGGGTCTAAGATCTCATGTCCCACTGGCAAAGATGAGATGAGCTCCAGAAGTCCAGCACAGGTGTGACTCTCTGGGGACATTGGGCAGTGAATGGAGCTAAACTGATACCTAGTTCTTCACCAAGAAACAAGCGCATGTTGACAGCAAGTAAATATCTGCTTTCAATTGTTTTGAATGTACACATGGACGTGGATTTGCTAGATCATATGGACATGGACTTGCTGGATCGCATGGACTTGGGCTTGCTGGATCATATGGTAGTTCTATGTTTAACATCTTGAAGAACTGCCAAAATGTTTTCCATGATGGATATATCTTTTCACATCCCCACCAGTAATGCATAGTATCTTGCTTCTATCGATACTATAGTGTTACTCTATAGAAAGAAGGAAAAATTAACAAGGACCAAACTCACAAAAGCTATCAAGAAAAATCAAATAAAAGTATGAGAACTTCTATAAAAGTATCCAGTGACTTTTCTTACATCATAGATCATACCCTAAAATAACAACAACACCCATAGTAAACACAGTGACCATAACATTTAATATCAGTGGTGACCATTTTGAGAGCTAAGGAATATTTACTCTGGGATGATAAATGCTAACTGGAAATGTTCTAGGAAATGAGAGCATACAGCCATTTCTATGGAGATCCTCCATCATGGTCTCCTCTGGCCATAGTATATTTTCTTAAGGCCTCAGTTGCTGTTTTCTGTTTTCATTCTTTTGCACATACTGTTCAATCTACATGAGACAGAGCACTCATCTTATTTTCCTAGCTAGTTTCTACTCAGCCACATTTTTATTGCCCATACTGCACTATTTAAGTCCTTCTTTTATGTACTATATTAACAACACAAATCTCTCCTATATGAAATTCCACGCAAGTTAATTACTTGTTCAGTATTTGTCTTCTCCATTATAATTGCAGTGGTCATGAGAGCAGAAGGAACAGCTGTCTGTACTGACATCAGTACCTTTTCAGCTTCAGGTGCAAAGCATGTAATGAGGGAAAGTGTTCTAAATGAATAAATGAATTAGTGAATCATTATTATGTACTCTACCTGTAGCTCTTTTCCTCCTGGAGTATAGAGTAATTCCTAAATGACCACTTATTCTTTCCACCAAATAATTTTGATTTATTTTTCTTTTCTAAAGTTTTTGCTTTAATTTGACCTCATAGGCAAACTACATTTCTTTTTTCTTTTATTTTTCTTCCTTCCTTCCTTTCTTTCTTTCTTTCTTTCTTTTTTTTTTTTTTTTTTTTTTTTTTTTTTTTTTTTTTTTTTTTTTTTTTTTTTTTTTTTTTTTTTTTTTTTTTTTTTTTTTTTTGTACTGGGGTTTGAACCTACGACCTCAAGCTTGCATGCTTTGTAAGTGCTGAACCACTGACCTACGCTCTGAGCCCTTTTTTTGTTTGTTTTTACTTTTTGAGAAAGGGTCTCACTAAGTTACGCAGACTGTCTCTGTTCTCAAACTTGTGATCCTCCTGCCTCTGCCTCCCAAGTTGCCAGGGTTACAGGAGTATGTCACCGCCCCTGGCTGCAAACTACATTTTGATTCATAAAATTTACCTTGAAGTTAGTTGTTATTACTGTTCTAAGACAGTAGAACTGGGCACATTATCTGCCACAGATGCTATCTGAAATAACGAAAGTGCCTACACTGAGAGTCAGCACAGTTTCAAGCTTTATAGTATTTCAGTTATGATAATTACCATGAAACAAGAAAGATCAGAAGAATCAAGACTAGAAAGTTTCTCTATCAATGCTATGGATTGAGTATCCCCCAAAAGTTTGTGCTTTAGAACCTTAATTCCTGGGCTTGTTGGGCCATGGGGCAGAGCCCTCATGAGTAGATTAATACTTTTTTCTTTTTCTCTTGAGTTAGCTATAAAGAAACTCACACAAAACCTCATATCCATTTGCCCTTCCACTTTCTATTCAGAGTTGAAGCAGCATGAGGCCACCCCAAGAAGAAGTTGCCTGATCTTGGCCTCCCTAGCTTCCAGAACCATGAGCCAAAATAAACTTCTTCATAAGTTACCCACTCTCAAGTATTGCATTTTAGCAGCAGAAAAGAAATGAAGACAATCTACTTCTTCATTGGTCCTTAATTAATTGGAAGCCAAACTAGTCATAGCATGAAACACAGACAATGAATTGCCTTTATACACAATACAAGTAAGATTTTTATTTTCAACAAGTTGACTGCACCTTAATAAAATTTTCCTATACTTTAATATTTCATGGAAGAGCCTTGGAAGATATATGTCTTCACCATCAATATAATCATACAAATTAGAGGAAATAATCTCCTTCTGATTTATTTTTAAAAAACTAATAGATCCTACTGTCACCTATGAGTAGCAAATATTCAATAATGAAGCAGGACTTATCAGTTGTCTAAAATGTATATGCCTGCAACCATACCTCTGTGGTGTACGATGTTGTCCTATCTTGGCAGCTAAGCAGAGTCAGGACTGGTTAGTACTTGGATGAGAGACAGCTTGGGAATACCAGGTGCTGTAGGCTTGGAAGAAGGACCTGGCAACACACTCACAAAAAAGAATCAGCCATTGGAAACCCTATGAATAATAGAGAAGCACTGACAATACTGGTTCACCCATTGTACGTAGGGCCACTGTGAGTTGAACACCAACTGGATGGCACCTAACAACAAGAAGAACAAAAGGTATATATTCAAAGTTAAATATGTTTTAGAATTGCTAACATATATTAGAAATTGTTTTTTGCTATTAAAAGTATAGTAAAAGAATAGTTAGAAGATGAACAATTATAGAAGCTTCAAAATATTACTGAAAAATTATTTCTCTTCAGTATTTTTTAAAGTTTAGAAAAATCTGATCTGAATAAAAAGATATTGTTAGCTAAGAAATGATTCTGGCTCCTACTCTGCCTTCATTTTATCAAGATATTGCATTTCAAAAGCAGATAATGATATCTGGCATATATGATCATTATTTATGGAGGATTACTGTAGTCCAGGTGCTCCTCACCATGTTTTACACCATTGTTGTTGTTATTAGGTGCCATCGAGTTGGGTCTGACTCATAGTGACTCTTATAGTTTTCAATGGCTGATTGTTTTCAGATTGCTTTGGGAGTGGATTGCCATGTCGTTCTCTTATTTTTGAGGTGCTTAGCATTAAACCTGGGTCCTCAGAGAGTGCAGTACAGCATTCTAAAAACTGAGCTAAACTCCAGCCCTTTTCCACTCTAAGATATGTACAATTGTGTGTGGGGTGTGTGTGTGCGTGTGTGTGTGTGTGTGTGTGTGTGTGTGTGTGTGTGTCTGTATGTTTTTTTCTTTAAGATAGATCCAGCTCCTGCATATGAGTGACAACATGCAGTATTTCTGAGTCTAGGTTATTCTTCTTAAAATAATGATCTCCAGTTTCATCTGTTTTGCTCAGATGACATAATTTCACTTTTCTTAGCTGCTGAATAATATTCCCTTATGTATATATAAAAGATTTTTAATCCCAGCATCTGTTTTTGTGGTGCTGAGGATCAAACTCACACCCTCAGAGAGTACAGTGTGGCACTCTACCAACTGAGCTAAACAATAGCCCTTTACTCCATTAATCTTTTAATAATCTATATCGTACTTTTACTGCACTATCTACTTTTAGATGAAAAACATGGGCTGAAGTAACTGGCTTAGGAAGGTGGGTACCCATACGATGAAGTTTGTGTGTACACATCAACATTTACCTAAGATATGAGTGTCCCAATCAAAATGTCACTGTTCGTATGTGGTATTGTTTTGAAATCAAGGAATATGGATGTTGAAGATGAGGACAGTATGTATGAGATCATTTCCTGCAGTGGAAAATGCTACAAATACTGATATTTCTTTAAATTACATTAAAATTTATTTTAATTATTTTTTCCTTGAAACCGCAATACCTACCTTGAGTCTAACACATAATTGTTGTCCATTGTTAGGTGCCATCAAGTCGAGTCCTATTCATAGTGAACCTGTGCAAAACAGAATGAAACACTCTCTGACACTGTGCCATGCCCAGCAGTATTATCAGTGGTTCTCTGCTATTCATAGGGTTTTCAATGGCAGATGGTTTGGGAGTGGCTTGCCAGGTCCTTCTCCCTTGCCTGCCTCACCTGGTTTTCCCTGGTGGTCTCCCATCCAAGGACTAACTAACCAGGGTGATCTTGCTTCACTTCACAAGGTCAGATGGTACAATGCATAATTGGAATTCAGTAAATACCAAGTAATGACTGACTACTGTGTAGATGGTTCCGCTGGTCTGGCAGAGACTAGACTTGATGGCTGCTATACTGATACAAATCTCCTAGCCTGCTCTTTGGGACCTTAGCCCAGTAACTATGGCAACTCACTGGACTAAAATATCCAAGTTAGTTAGGCCTTCTGTAATATATTGACTGCCTCTTATAAAGAGGGGAAGGAGAGTCACAGGCTGCGCACTGAAGGATATATAAGAGGTAACAACAGGCTACGGGGGAGCTCACCCATGGCACAACTGCCCAAGAAGCTGCCAGAGAGTCAAACGACACTCCTGTAAGTGAACCCACATGGGAGGGGAGCAGGCTACACTTTTACATAAGCCCTCTTGGTAGGGACGGAGGCCCACGTCGTATATCAGCCCACTCGGGAGGAAACTGATGGTGTTACAGCTTTGGGACATCTCAATGGGAACTTCTTGGGGGCAGGAATTCTCCCCTTTGGAGTTACTATATGTAAAAACTGTCAGTCAATTACCCATGGCCCCTGTAAAAACCCCCATAAACTCACAGTTCACAAACTTGGCATGATCTGTTCTGTGGTCTGCCTATGCTCCCTTTGGCTTTCATGCCACAGACTGCAACAGTATCTCAATACTTACTTCATTGTTACCATCTCAGCTGGTGGTAGGGACTGAGATTAAGAAAACAGTTATTACTCATGCTAACACTTATTATTGTTACCATTGAGTGTGAGTCTTCACACTATTTATGAAGTATACTCATGTACTAAACATATGCAGTACAATAAATGTAGTCATGTCAAACTCCAAAGATCCAGCACTCAGGAGACTAGCCATCTCCTCACCAAGGATGTGTCCAGAATCATTCCTGTCTGCTTCCAAGCTGAGCCTTTTGCCACAGCCGTGTTTATCAGCACATTTGTACCTGAGTTATTATGTTTGCCAGTCAACTATTCATCGTACCTATGAAACACCTGCTCACCCTAATGTTCCTGTCCACTGCAGTAATGACAGGGTCTTCAGTATTTCATTCCCATTTGTCAATTGACATCTTCTGCAGTGATTGATCACTCACTAGATGAGTATCCACCCTTTCAACACCACTACAAATTCAGTGAGGTGATCTTTTATTTTCAACCTGTACATGATTTTAATCCACATCTGATTTTCTAGCTCTCTAAAACTGTTGAAAGGGAGAGGATTAGAATTGAGAATATATAGGTATTATAACTAGAAAACCAGGAAATGACAAAAATTGTCTAATTGTAGCACTGCAGTGTTGGCCTTATTTGGATCTTTAAGGAACCTTCAGCCTATGAGTAGCTGAGAGTCCCAATTCTGTGACTGACTGAGGCTCTGTTCCTTGGTGACAAAGATAAACTCTTATGTTTGGCCATAGTTCCCTTAGGTATCAAGCTGGGTTACAGTTCACTAGGTACAGAGAGACCCCAAGCCCTATCTTTATTACTCAAATGTGATAACAAGTTTAAGCCAAACAGTTCTACTGAAACAAAGTCACATGCATTAAGACCAGTGAGAAGCACCGATTTTGAAAGGTCCTTGGGAGCTCAGACCGATTAGAGCAAGACCAGCTTCCCCTTGATTACCCTAACTTCACTCTGAGCAGTTGTCCACATGATCTGTGTCCATCTCTACCTTGATCACTTTCTCTGTTTATCTTGTTAGAGCAGGTAACAATTAGAGTAGTGGGTGCTGGGAGAAAAGGCTTAAAATGTAGCCACTGACCAAGAAGTACCTAGCCAACTTACCTACACAATAAAAACAGCTAAAATGGACCAGCCTACAGCCTTACCACTGTGGCATCCAATCGCTTCAGATCTCAGAAGCTAAGCAGGGTCGGGTCTGGTTAGTACTTAGATGGGAGACCGCCTGGGAATACAAGGTGCTGTAGGCTTAAGCGAAGGGCCTTGCAATCCACTCCCCCAAAACAATCAGAAACTGAAAACGCTATGAATAGCAGAGAAGTACTGACAATAGTGTTTCATCTATTGTCCATATGGTCTCTATGACTTGGACACTGACTCGATGGCACCTAACAATAACAACAAAAGTGGACCAATAGTTAGAAACCATCCAAAGTCAAGAAGACAAGTACCTGTAAATGGTTAAAAGCTGTGAAGAGTCAGGAAAGTAAAGGACTCCACATCATGCAAGCTACTTTCCCAAGCTTAAGCATGCACACTAGCAAAAAAAAAAAATTTAACCTTAAATGAAAACCAACCTCATTATATGCTCATTATCATCTCATGTTTAGTCATGGTGGTTTATGAGTTTAATTAAAATAGACTGAATTATGGGTGAGAGCATGCACAGAAGAAGAAAGGTTATATAACATAAAAATAATTTTGATAGTAGGTGCCAGAAGAAGCAACTTGTCCCTGCCATGACAGGCTGTCATAAAAGTCAAAAAATACTTGTGGAAAATGCCTCACTCTGTTTTGAAGGCCCAGACTGACTAAGGACTGTCTCTGTCTGAAAATAAACTTATTTTTCTGCTTGCCTCAATCTTCCATCATGCATTGTCATTTGGCCATGGGTGGGTTAGAAAGAGTCATCTTCTCACTCACCACCAGAACTGGGGTTTGGAGGTCAGGAGTGACCTCTGCTTCTTTCACTTGTGACCTACTTCTATAAAACTTTGTGACAATTCATGCAAATGATGTAAATTTTACAAATGATGCTCAAATTATGTCATTCCACAGAACCTATTTCCATGCAAAACTTTTCCTTACCTCACCTGAAGTAATCAAGCCCTTTTCTGCATGTTTATACTAGTACTACAAAGATTTTATTATTTATTTTTTATCAGTTGTAGTCATTCCACTTTGGAAAGCAATACAGATATTCCTGCCAACATGTTTGTGAATTGCAAACTGTGGAAGTCAGCACCTACAGTGGAAGTCAGCACACCATGACCTTGACCTTCATTATCTGTACTCCCTTAAAATGAAAATAGTTTTTCACATTTTTTTAAAGGTTTTCCACCAGATACCTACTGTGCAATTGTAAAAATGTTTGGTATTCCTGTGAGGAGCAATGTGGGATGTGTGAAACACTCTTATTCATTTTTCCTATTGAATGCTTTAGTAAAGTAGGTAAATATTGCAAAAGACCCCATTGGATTGGAAACTTTTGTCAATATAATGCATTAATGCCCTTGAAACAAACTGGAGTTAGCACCTATTTACATATAAACCCTTATCCTTAGGGGACTGTTTCCTTACTTGATTGACAGCATCTGGAAATACACTTTGCAATGAAATGGAGTATTGCTAATACTGTTCATTCTAAGACTCTTCTCTTATACCCACAACCTTTACGGTAACATTTGTCTAGTACTCAGAGTGTCAAAAACATGTCACAGGCACTACTAAATCAGGAAACACAAAGGAAACAATTTTAACACTTAATGAGAATAAAGTTAAATATGTCCAAATGCACTGAATAAAAACATTGGAAATGGTGAAAGAACCATGAGAGAATGTCTACCTGGGAAAAATTGCCTTAAAAATTTTTAATGGATTCTCTATAGATATAAATGTGTGAAAAGTAAAAATGAATTTTTCTATAATCCAGCTCAAGCCTGTCTTTCGATTCCATGATGGAAATTTACTCTCTATTGTTTTAGTATTTTCCTTTTTTGAAGAGTCTCTCACAAAGTAGCCTAGATGGGCCTTGAACTCACTCCTCCTGACTCAGCCTCCATAGTGATAGGATTACAAGCACATGCCTGTAATTCCCCAGATGTGAATTCTTTTCTGGTACTAGAGTTCCAACCCAGAGCCTCCCATATGCTTTGTGAGCTGCACCCCCAGCCCATCTTATACTTTTGATTTTGAGACAGGGTCTTGCTAAGTTATGCAGGCTGCCTCTGGCCTCAAACTTGCCACCCTCCTGCCTCTATCTCAATAGTACCTGGGATTACGGTTGTGTATCACAGCACCCAGTGGAATTCTCTTTCTTAAAGATTGTTTCTGAGGTCCTGGGACTTAATATGTGCCATTGTAGTGATTAGGGCTCTTCTGATCCCCAGCTTTGACTCAGTCATATTTTCCTGCAGGCATACATAATAAAGCCATCCGTTGGTATCCACAGGGCATTTGCTCTAAATCCCCCTACAAAACCCTAAATACACAGATACTCAAGTCCTTAGTATGAAGTGGTGTAGATATTTACAAATAACCTAAACGCATCTGTTACTGGAGTGTGTCCTCAGTATGGGGGTCTTGGTCTCTTGGGTCAAAGAATAATTCTGTGAACCACACAAAAGGAAGCAAAAATAAAAGTTTTATTTGGAAAGCTAGAAAAGTGAGAGTGGCTAGGAAAAAAAAAGAAAGTAAAGAGGAAAAGTCTCTGACACAGCACAGGGGGACTTGCGTAGGTTGCCACTAGTGGGTGACTGTCTAAGGATATTTATCTTTAAGCTGCTAATAAGGTCCAGCCAGAATTCTGCCAGATGACATCAGTGATTGGGCCCTGCAATCCTGGTTTCTCTGCAGTGTTTGGCTGAGTTAAATTTCACTCACTGCCCTCTGATTAGCATCAAGTTTAGCAACTGCCAGTGGCCAATGAAAACAAAGTTTGTCTCTTTTGAACAAAAACTGGCTCGAATGAGTGTGTTTCTCTTCCCAGGCTCTGTCTCCTGCCTCACCTATGGCTTCTAGCCCCTTTCACTTCCAATTTCCCTTTCACACCCTTTCCTACATGTTAAAGCATTCCTAGATTGCTACTCCATGACACTTTGTTGTTGTCTAGCTGTTGTTATGTACCGTCCAGTGGGGTCTGACTCACAGGGACCCTCATAGGGTTTTCAATGGATAATTGTTTTTGGGATTGCTTTGGGAGTGGATTACCATGTCCTTCTCTAGCCATAATACCTAATGCAATATAAATACTTGTTATAGTATATTTAGAGAATAAGAAGAAAAATAAATTTGTACCTGGTAAATTCCACTGCTTTCTTAGAAGTGTTTTCAATCTGAGGTAAAATTTTTACATATACAATGTGTGATCAAAAGTACAGTGAATGTTGCAATTGAGTGCCATCCAATAAAAAGGCAGGGATCTTCAATACAGGAATTTGCAAGTAGCACATCCAGCCTTGCCGGCAGCCATAGCACTGTAGTGTTCAATCCTGTCAAATCTTGGAAGCTAAAGAGGGTAAGGTCTGCTTAGTACCTGGGAGATCACCTAGGAACACTGGTGCTATAGACTTGCAAGAAAGACCTGGTTACCCACTTCCTAAAAACAATCAGCCACCAAAAACCCTATGAATAGCAGAGAAGCACTAACAATAGTGTTTTGTCTGTTGCACACAGTGACCCTGAGTCGGAAACTGACTCCATGGCACCTAACAACAACAACAATTACATCCAGCCTTAGTAACCATGTGAGACAAGTTTCAACTTGCTTGGTTCAGTCTATCGGATGAAGCTATTATTGAGACAAGGTATTTTAAAGTGACCCTATGTCATGAACAAAGCTTCTAGTATGGCAATTTCTATCAAATAATCATTTATGGTGGGTCCTTTTCCACCTTATTCACCATATCTGGCACTGTGTCTCTTCTGGTCTTCCCCAAAATGAAAAACAACAGTGATGTTTTGAATCCATCCAGAACATCAAGGCAGCCATGGCAGCACAATGAAGGACACCCATGAAGGAGGACTTCCAGAACTGCTTCAGGAAGTGGCAAGAATGGGATAGTGTATATGAAGCCAGAGAGTATTTTGAGGGGGAGTGATGGTAATACGTATTTTACTGTAATAAGTTTTTAAAAATTTAAACATTCCCTATATTTTTGCATCTCACCTTGTATACATGTTTTTCATGGGAAGTTAGTTGAATCTACTGAGGTGGAACCAGTACACACAGGGCTGACAGTACTGGGCCAGTTGCCCTTGAGCCTGTGGTGCCATCTGCTGCTCTGGAGGTGGAGTATCAAAAGGAGTCACTGCCACGCCTTCATATTTGTCACCTGGAAGTTGAGGAGTCTCTTGACAATCTCCTTGGTTACTAAACTTTTTAAATGGCATGTTGACATGATTCTCCATAGTTTTCTGCACAATTATTATTGATTGCATTTTGTAATTTACTGTGATTTTGAAGTGTCTCATTAAAAGCACTGTTTGGTAAGAACAGTAGCACTCAGAAAAGCAAAGGAAAAAATAAAAGCTCCCCTCCAATAGAGGAAGACCTTATGATCAACACCTTTCAACTTTTCTCAGCTCAGGTTAGATCATAAGCCATGAAGTCAGGGTTTCAGTTTCGATCTGTGTCCACTGGCAATGCCTGATCACTGTCCAGTAATCTGCACAACCATGTGCACTAAAAGGAGAGGAAGACTGGAGGTGCAAGTATTATGTATTTAGCGGAATTATGGCCTGAGCATTACTTAGTTGAGCTGAGTCCTACTGAGATGATCCTTTAGTCTATGGTAATTGCTCCTCACTCAACCCCCATTTCTTCTAACCATACCCCACGCAGTTCCTCATCTCCCTTGCTAATTCATCCTTCTCCAAACTCCAGACCAAGGTCAGCTCCCTTTGTTATTTCTCTAGATCTTTAGGAAAGCAAAGTCTTTTGTATTTGAGAAACAAATGCCCCAATCTACCTACTTCAGTCCTTTCTGCTTTCTAAAGTCACACCAACATTAATTTACCCACATCGGTAAATCTATAAGCAAAAAATGACAAAGAAGGAGATGAGATGTTCTTCAAATATACTAATATTAGTCTCTTTGCACTATTATTCTGCTGTAATATTATTTCCCTTTAATGGCAAATGGGAGTGATGTGTATTTTTGAAATAAATTTTGACATATTAGTCACCCTTTACTCAATTTTTGTTTCTTCGATGGTTAAATTGATATTGACATAAAAACAGAACTTGCGTCACCAAGAAGAGTGATCTAAGCATTGAGTTTTGATTAAATTTCCTTTGTTCTAATTAGACTGAAAGTTTAGTCATAACCTTCTCAAGACTATGAATTCCAGTACTTAGAGTGAACTCATGAGAATAGACCAAAACAACTTATATATTAGATATTGCACATATGTATAAATTTTCTGTGTATCATGAGATACTGACATCTTATGTATCCTTCCAGATGGGAAGAAACTCTTCCTCTTGGGCCTGGCCAACTCTTACAGATACAAAGGGCTCACCTGGGAGCATTAGACATGAAAACTGACCAGTTCAGATCCACACATCCTCCGTTTGGTTTTTGCATCCCAGGAGACAATATTTCTCTCTCTTTGTCCTCTAAATACCATGTACCAGTCAGCTATGGGTCACTCCTATTGCCATATCCAATCCACATCGTTCAATCTAGCCAATCCAAACCTGGTTCTGATGCTGCATCTTGACTTTTCTGCAGAAACCCTAGTCCTGACAGTGGCTCCACCCTGCCCTCCCTGTGCCTTCAGCCTCTTGAAGGCCCTAGTGTCCTTCCTAGGTGACTCTGCATAGTGGGCTCTAAAAACTGTGAGTATAATAAACTTTGGTTTTTGCTGAACTGTCTTATTTCTCCTCTTGTGGCTGCACTTAATCAACTATTTCATTAAAAATTATAAAGCATACCGAAATTCTTTGTATTTTTTTCTTTTGGCATATATTGAAGTTTACCCAATATGTACTGGCCAAAGACCATAAGTATTTCCCCCATAAATCTCTAAAAATGAATACACCTTTTGATTGTAGAGTTTGGAGATGGGAGGCATGTAGATTTATGTGCCACTGATTGACTGGCTAAGCAAAGATGTAAATGACAACTCTCTGGCAGACAGTCCCCTGTACCAGTGATGAGGTACTGAACAAAGCACAGTCCTGCCCTCCTGAAGCTTTCAGTAGAACATGTGCTAAATATTGAAAATATAATCGTGAGTGTAATGAGCATTACAAAGCAAGATTTCAATGTGCCATTGACAATAATGTGCAAATATCTCATGTTCCATGTTTACTGTGAAGCCATGTAAAGTTACTGTGTGAGTGAACTTAAGCTTGCCAAGGATCATACACTTTCAGGGTTCTTACCCTGTTCCATAACCATTGACTTCACATTCTCCTGTGGGTAATTGATTACTTTGGTAAGTAGCTTAATGCTTTTGTTTCTTAATGGTTTTGATATACCCAAAAAGTGACTCTAGATTTTCTTTTCTGGGTTATTTCCTTTAATATAGTGTCTTACAGATTCAACCATGTTACAATTCTCTTGTATTGTTTTTTAAGACAAAATGATATCTCATTTACACAAACACATACACACACATTTGCTTATCCATGCATCTGTGCATTTAGATTAGTTCCTTATCTCCCCTTGCCCTTTTATTTTTCTTGTCTTAACTATTTTGATAATGCTGAAAATACCATGGAATTCCAGGTATCTTTGAGATCCTGATTTTATTTCCTTAGTTATGTATGCAGAAGTAGCATAGATCTATTTTTAATGGTTTTTGAGAAACTTTCATATTAATTTCTATAATGTCTATACCTTTTGATATTCCCATCAACAGTGACCCCCACATATCTGTCTGCTTGTCATGGTATGGGGCCATGCATGTTGCTGTGATGCTGAAAGCTATGCCACCTGTCTCCTAGATACCAGCAGGGCCACCCATGATGGATAGGTTTTAGCTGAGCTTCCAGACTAAGGGAGACTAGGGAGAAGAACTTGGCAACCCACTTCTGAAACAATTAGTCATTGAAGACCCTATGAATATCAGAGAAGCACTGTAAAATATAATGCTGAAAAATTAGCCTGTCATGGTGGAAAGCATTCAAGAAATAACTGGGGAAGAGTTGCCTTCTTAGAGTTGATCTTAATGACAGGAATGGGACCTCCTTTTGCTGATGTGTCACAACTCAAAATGAGAAGAAACGTAGTGACTGCAACATTGGGCTCAAACATAAAAAGATCATATGCATGGCAGAATGTTAGGTAGAGCTTCGTTCTGTTGTACATAGGGTCGCTATGAGTCAGATCCAATCTGACTGCACCCAACAATAACAACAATAGTATCAACCATGTAGGAGGATTTTCTTCCTTCCTAATCCTTTATAATATTTATCTTTTGTATTTTTGATAATAGCCATTCTAACTAGTATGAGGTGATACTCCATTGTGGTTTTAATTTGATTGATGATTAGTGTTATATAACAATTTTCCATATATTTTTCTTTTATTTTCACAGTAAAGGGGGATTGAACCCAGGGCCTTATACATGCTAGGCAGAGTTGAGCCTGAAGCTTCTTTTTTCAATTTTATTTATTTATTTATTTATTTATTTATTTATTTAAGATAGAGTCTCACTAAATTGTGCTGGCTATCTCTGGCCTCAACCTCATGATCCTCTTGCCTCACCTCCTGAGTTGCTGGGATTAAAGTAGTATACCATGGTGTCTGACTGTATGCCTTCTTTGAAGAAATGTCTAATTAGGTCCTTAACCTATATTTCAATCAGATTATTTGTGTTTTTGCTATTAACTTATTTGAAGTAACATAAATTTTGGATATTGACCTCTTATTAGATGGATGGTTTACAGATATTTTCTCCCACCCTTCCCATTACTGTTTTACCCTGCTGATTGACTTTGCAGTGCAGAAGTGTTTTTATGGTTTGATGCATACCCCATCTATTTTTAATTTTTATATAGGTGCCTTTGGTGTTATATTCAAGAACTCACTGACCAGACAAATGTCAAAAATCTTTTTCCCTATGTTTTCTTCTAGGATTTTTGAAATTTCAAGTCTTGTGTTTATATCTTTAATCCACTTTGAGTTAACTTTTGTTAAAAGTTAAAATGTTAAAAGTCAGGATTTCTTCATTCTGAAAGAGCTTTTCAACCAGTATTAACTTTTCATTATTCTGTCTTTACGTACATGAATAACAGTGAATGAAGCTCAAAAATCATTTTGCTTTTTAATGTGGGATAATTTTATTAAGTCCTTGGTTGAAAGTCTCAAAATGAGAGGACTAATATTATTTCAAATGAAACATTTTTACCACACATGATATACTAATTTTTCCATACCACATCTATATCAAGAGATTCCTAATCTGAGTGCATCATATGTATGCATAACCTTTTTTAAACCTGTCCATGGAGATCAGCTACAAGATCACATAAAAATATATGTAAAGGTATATGTCTGTGATAAAAATAGAACAAATAAATAAATAAATAACTGAATTTACCTGAGGAAAATATAACTCCTGGAGCATGTGGATGGGTGTGTGTCAACTGAAAAAAAAGCTTTTTGGCAAAACCACAGCCTTTACTCATTGTAGACCTGCTTAGTTTATTTGATTAGAATATTCTTATGAGAAAAACTTTTTAAAAAGCAAGTAATGTTTCAAAATTATTTTTGGAGGAATTAAAGAGCTAATTGACAGCACCTAACCACCACAACAACAAAAGAGCTAATAAGATAATATATAATGCTTTGACCAGAATCTGGAGACAGTTGTCAAATCTTGACAGGGAGCTGAGAGAAAGACAGGATGAGTGTTTTTTATCTTATCAATGAGTCCTGAAGACTAATTGGTACAAAGAGTTGCCATCAAGGAAAGAAACTTTCTAGGCATGGTGGCAAATGCTTATTATCCCAACACTCAGGAGGCTGAGGCAGGGGTATCATGAGTTTGAGGCCAACCTAAGGCATATAGCTATATAGCTAGATCTTGTTGCAGGGGGGAAAAAAAGGCAGTAGGTTACCTTTCATAATTCTAAGTGGGACACTCTTAGATTGAGGAAAACCCACACTTAGACAAATTACTATAGAAAGTACAGCTCAGCTTCTAGTATTCCAGTTGCTAAAATAAGATGAAGTCAATCTCAGAGTTAATGTCACTAAGTCCTTGAAGGAGGAAGTAACTCACCTTTGAGTAACTTAGTTCTCAAAACTTTTACAAATAAAATCTCATCTAAAATGAAATAATCAAACATAATCAAATAATCAAACATAAATGGATCATAAAAATACCCCTGCAAAAACACCAAGTGAAATCAATACCAGAGAGATCCTGCATATTTAAATTATCAGGAAAAAAAGTATAAGTATACTTCCTCTTCAGAGATGAGAAAATTTAGAAACTGGTAGATAACTATAAGGTATGAAAATGTAATGAAATCAAAAACTTAATTTACAGGTTTCAAGCAGAAGCAGATCAAATGAAGCTGGAAGAAGAATCCATAAACTACAAAATGGACCTGAAAATATAAAGAATAAATAACATGGGTATTAAAGAATGGAAGATCATGAAGTAAAGACATAAAAGAAGCAAGAAAAGAAGCATGAAATTTGAAACAGACAGAAAAGCATCTAGAAATCCAAGCTATGTAACAGCTTAATTATCCACATGTCATCTATGGAGGTAGAACTTTTGATAACCAACAGTAATGAGAGAAATCCTAAAGCAAGAGGAAATACGAAAAATATGATAATAAATTAGCATAAAAGGAACAGTAATTAGAATGACTGCTTATTTTTTCAACAGAATAATTATAAGCATAAAGATAAAGAAATTTAAAGTACTCAAAGTAATAAACTATTGATTTAGTAACTTAAATCTATCAAAAATATCCTCATTGATGAAGAGGAAATGTGACAAACCTCAACATCACAAAAGAACAAAGGGAGCCAGGCGCTGTGGAGCATGCTCTGAATCAAAGCAACTCCAGAGATGGAGGCAGGAGAATCACAAATTCAAGGCCAGAAATAGCTGAATAGCTTAGGCCTTGTCTCAAAATAAATAATAAAAAGGGCTGAGGGTGCAGTTCAGCAGTAGAGTGCTTGCCAAATAGGCACAAGGCCCTATATTCAAACCTACAGTGCAAGGGGGAAAAAAGAAAAATAGGAACATCATTATAGATCTAGCCACTTAAATGAAAACAATAGAATGTATATGCAAACAAGTATGAAAATTTAGTTGTGATTTAATAAGTACTAAAGTAATATAACTTTGCCCTGGCAACATAAATAATATCTGAAAGTTAATGAAATTATTGTGATATGTTATCACACAGATGAAAGACTATACTTCATAGCAAACTTCATAAAAAAAACTCTATAAGTACATTCTACAAAACACTTAGGGAAAAAATAACACAAATATAAAGAAGCTCTCAAGAAAATAGAGAGAGAGCCAGGCACGGTGGCACACTGCTGTAATCCCAGCAGCTCAGGAGGTGGAGGCAGGAGGATGCCAAGTTCGATACCAGAGGTAGTCTGCGTAACTTAGTGAGACCCTGTCCCAAAAAGTAAAAACATGGGCTGGGGGTGCAGCTCAGTGGTCCAGCACTTGCAAAGCATGCAGGTGAGGCCCTGGGCCCAACCCCCAGAACATGACAATGGTATTATTACAAGGTATGTTTTCATTCATGAAAACATGGCAAAAATCCATCCGTAATCTCAAGACATTGTTGACATTTTACCTTGTATGGCAAATGAGCCTTGTAGATGTAATCAAAGTTATGGATCTTAAAATAGATTTTCCTAGATTATCTAGGAAGACTCTATCTAACCATGTAAGTGGTAAAAAGAAGACAACCTTCTCTGGCTCAAGTCAGAGACAGGGCAGAAGATGAAGGCAGAGTAATGTGAAGCAGGAGAAAGACTCAGTGTGCTCTTGCAAGATAGGACCACACCAGAAGCATGCAAAGGACGAGGCACGTTCCAGGAGCAGAGAGCAGCCTGCACCTCATGGCTCACAAGTCAAGAAACATCTGTCTACAACTACTAGAAACCAGTTGTTGTCAACGTGAATAAGCTTGGGAGTGAATTCTTCCCAACACTCCAAAAAGGGATGTGCCTGCCAACACCTTGATTTAATAGCTTGAGACTAAGTAGAGGACATAGCTAAGCCTTGCTCTACCTGGACTTACAGAGCCATTAGAAACAAAAGGTATGGTTCTAAGCCACTGAATTTGTGGCTCATTTGCAACAGCCCCGGAAGAAAACAAATACAGACACCTAAGTATATACAGACATCAGATTTATAACAAGAATGGCCTTGAAGGTCAGTGAGCCAGGAAGTTATTTCAAACAAATATTATTGATAAAACTAGATATCTACAGCAAAAATTAAATGAAACCGTGTCCCCAGTCTGAAGAGTTATATATTTTCAATGATATTGCTAATCTAAGACTGAAAGCATAAAGATAAAGCATCTTCAAGGTGCTATGAGAATATATTCATCACTTTGTAAAAGGTAAAGAATCTTTTAAAAGACACGATCTCTAATCATAAAGGAAATGATTGACAAATTGGATTATGTTAAAGTTAATAATTTCTTTTTATTAAGAGGAAAGACACAGATTAGAAGAAAACAATGGTAACTAATATAAAGAGATTAAGGGCTAATAAAGAAGTTCTACAAGTCAACAAAGAAGGACAAAATACTCAATAGAACAAAACATCAAAGGCTTGAACAGAAAATTCACGTGCAAAAATCCACTCCAACGATCAATATCTATTTGACAAGGTGCCCAGTCTCAGCTGTAATCAGGGAAATACTAAATCAAATCACACTGAGGTGTCAATTTATACCCTCTGGAATGACTATAAATATATGAAGTGCAGATCTTATGGGTAGGAAGGGAATTTTATTGTCATAGGCTGCTGGAGAGAATGTAAATTTATATAATCCCTTAAGGAAGAGAACAATTAAGAGAACGAGATTCTCCTTTCTGTGGGGCTGTGGGGGTGGGGAGGGGTTAGGCAGAGATAGAGAGGGATTGTGTGGTACTGTTGATATTCTATTCTATTTTATTTATTTATTTTTTTGCTTAGTTCCTGGTTACAGAATAGTTTACCTTGTGATAAATACTTAAGCTATTCATTTTTGTTCTGTACTCTTTTCTACTGGCATGTACTGTTTTGTATGGCAAAAATAGAAAAATTGTACCATGTGACCTGCAAATAAATTATGGTATTTATAAAGTATCACTTAGTGGATCTGTGCTAATTTCCTTTTGAGATAACATGAAACATTGTCAAATCAATTAGAGATTAATATTATACATATCCCATCTCAAAATTGTTTGGGCATGTTTAGTTATAACTGAAATTGGGGCCACATTGGTATGAGAGTACAATTATTCTTAAAGACAATTCTCTATAAAAGATCACAACTTTAATCCACAAGCTCATGGAACAATATTGAAAAGATCAAATAGGTCAATACCTTCCTACGTTTGGTTCCAGGTAAAAGAAACTGAAATTATTTTCTCAACCATAAAGATTTCTTCTCAATTTATAAAAAGAAAAATAAAAAGTCTTAGGTAAATGACATTGATCTGACCTTTATGAACTGTAGTTGCTGTTAAAGATGTTGTTGTTGTTAGGTGCCATGGAGTCGGTATCCAACTCATAGTGACCCTCATAGGGTTTTCAATGGCTGAGTGCTTCGGGAGATAGTGATTATTTATATTACATCAAATTAAAGGAAACTATAGCAACTTCTGCTTTAGGTGAGATATTGTTGCTAAAACAGGTATGAAAAAGATTTAAAATCTTTGGCATTGTCACAAAACAAAATCACAAACTTAGCATGGTGCCCCATACCTGTAATCCCAGCATTCAGAAGACTGTGAGTTTGAGGCAAGCCTGGGCTACACAGTGAGACCCTGTCTCAACTCTTCTTTTTCACCAAGGGACAAAATTACAATAGATTTAGGTTTGGATCTCACTTGTTATTATTTACACTTCATGAACCATGGCAGCCTCCACTATACAAAAGAGAATAAGTGTTTCCACAGGGAAGTAGCAGAATAGTGGTGGGAACAAGGAAACAGAACAATAGATAAACAAATGGTTAACAAGAGGTTACTTCAGGTTACTTTCCTGTGAATTAAAGCAGAGGGGCTGTCCTTATCACATTGACTCAGATGGACTGGGATTTCCTATTTTTGGGAAATTCTAGTCTGTTTAGAATCTGTTTCCTTAAAATTTCAGTTTGATTATTTGGCACTGAGCATGAGTCCTTCTGTTTTGATGTGGTCTATTGGGGGCTTATGAAGGAGCTCAGTCCAAGACAATGACATCTTATGACTTTTCACTCACCATAGTCAAGTCTCAAAGCTCACACAGTTTTTTGTCCAAGTTTTGGGAGGTGTTCCCAGTTAGTTTTCCTGTTTTCAGTCTCTCTCTCTCTTTTTCTCTACCCCCCTCGTGTGTGTGTGTGTGTGTGTGTGTGTGTGTGTGTGTGTGTGTATTGTTTCAGAACTATTTGTAGAGTGGACACACATCCAAAATATGGTATCATAAGCTACATAGAACATTCCATGTTTTCATTCTCAATCTCAGTTTCTTCTTCTGTATAAGACTAATAATTATTATGGTTTTACAGCAAATGTTTCCTCTGTATTTATCAGTTTTATGGACTGGGGATGTTGTACTAATCAGGGTTTTCCAGAGTGTGATAACCAATAGGGTAGACACATAGGCAGGTAGGTAGGTAGGTAGATGGATAGAGATTCGGTTAGATACATGAAAGGTTATTTTTTAGGGGAATTTCCTCACAAGGCTGACAAGTCTTACAATAGGTCATCGGTAAGACAGAAAGCCAGAGAGCAGTGCATGGCTCCTCCATGTTTGAAGGCCTCAGAATCTGGAAAGGTAATGATGTAGCTCTCAGCCTGAGGCTGAAGCCCTGAGAACCTTGGAGCTTGCTGGTGTAAGTTCCTAGAGAACATGAGTTCTGATGTTCAAGAACAGAATAGGATGGTGTCCCAGCTCTAGTTGTTGTTGTTGTTAGGTGCCGTCAAGTCGGTATCCGACTCATAGCGACCCTGTGTACAACAGGGAAACACTATTGTCAGTGCTTCTCTGCTGTTCATAGGGTTTTCAATGGCAGATTGATTTTTGGGAGGGGGTTGCCAGGTCCTTCTCCCAAGCCTACAACTTCTGGTGCTCCCAGGTGGTCTCCCATCCAGGTACTAACCAGGCCCAACCCTGCTTAGCTTCCGAGATCTGATGGGATCGGATGCCACAGGGCTACCGCTGCAGGCCCAGCTCTAGAGAGACAGTAAATTTACCTTTCTTCGGTCATTTTGTTCTATTCAGGCCCTCCACAAATCGGGTGGTATGTGCATACTGTGAAGATGGATCTTCCTTGCTTAGTACACTATTCAGATAAGTTGATACCTAAAATTACCAATTACATATTGATACACCCCTAAAGAATATAGCTAAAATTTGCTTGCTTTTGAACTTGAAATAAATATGATCATACTTGTCCATTTCCATTAGTCTTTTTCTTTTCTGATATGATTTATGATTTATACATGCTGTAACTTGTCACAGAAGCTCATTCATTTTCATTACTGTATAATACTTTATTCTAACAATGTAATTGTCTATATTTATGTTTATAGTTATATGATGTTTTTCCATTTTGAAGAAATATAAAGAGTATTGGGGTGGATTTTCTTATTCATGGATCTGGTTGCACACAAATATATCTCTGAAAAACACAAAATTAATACTGGAATTTATACATATAGTTGATACAGATCAGGGATATCCACCTCTCCTTGGGGTGCTAGGCATGCAATATTGTTAATACCTGGTTAAAATCAATATTAATGTTAGTGATAAGGTTGTTTTTTTAAATTCTTGCTGTGAGTGTTCACTATGCTGCTCATTTTTCTGGAAGGAAGCACGATGTTGGGGGATGAGTGATTGGGATCCCTAGTTGGCAGCTGCTAAGCTCTTTCTTATGGCTCTGGGTGTTTTGAGTGAAAGAACTGTTGGCCAAACAAGCCACCCTCACATTGGTGTCTGTCATTGTAAACACTAAACAGAAACCTTGAGGAAGCTATATGATGGCAGATATTTGATGGACCCCCACACGTCTGTCAGTTTGTGGCACTCTGGGGTCTAGCATGTTGCGATGAAGCTGAGAGTCTGCCACTGGTACCTCAGATAAGAGCAAGGTTACCCATGGTGGACAGGTTTTCCGCTGAGCTTCCAGACTAAAACAGACTAGGGAGTAGGACCTGGCAAACCACTCCTCAAACAACTAAGCATTGAAAACCCTGTGAATAGCAAAGAAACACTGTCAGATACACTGTCATATATAGTGCCAGAAACTGAGCCCCTCAGGTTGGAAAGAGCTCAAAAGACTACTGGGGAAGAGTTGCCTCCTCAAAGTAGAGTCTACCATGATGACCCAGGGACCTCCATTTGCTGATGTGGCATGACTCAAAATGAGGAGAAACAACTGTAAATATCCATTAATAATTGGAACATGGAATGTATGTAGTATGAATCTAGGAAAATTAGAAATCATTACGAGAGAAATGGAGCGCATAAACATTGACATTCTAGGCATCAGTGAGCTAAAATGGACCGGCATAGGCCATTTTGAGTCAGACGATCATATGGTCTACTATGCTGGGAATGATAAACTAAGGAGAAATGGGGTTGCATTCATCATCGAAAAAGGCATTTCAAGATCTGTCATGAAAGACAATGTTGTCAGTGATAGAATAATATCCATACGCCTACAAGGAAGGCTAGTTAATATGACTATTATTCAAATTTATGCACCCACCACTAAGGCCACAAATGAAGATAGGGAAGACTTCTATCACCTTCTGCAATCTGAAATAGATCAAACATGCAATCAAGACATACTGATAATTACTGGTGACTGGAATGGTTGGAAACAAAGAAGAAGGCTGAGTAGTTGGGAAATATGGTCTTGGTGACAGAAACAAAGCTGGAGATTGCATGATAGAATTTTGTCAGACCAATGACCTTTTCATTACAAATACATTTTTTCAACATCATAAATGGAGACTATACACATGGACTTCACCAAATGGAACATACAGGAATCAAATTGACTACATATATGGAAAGAGACGATGGAAAAGCTCTATACAAAATGTCAAAATAAGACAGGGTGCTGACTGTGGATCAGACCATCAACTTCTCATATGCAAGTTCAAACTGAAGCTAAAGAAAATTAGAATAAGTATACAAGAGCCATGGTATGACCTTGAGTATATCCCGCCTGAGTTCTGAAACCACCTCAAAAATAGATTTAATGCATTAGACACAAATGACAGGAGACCAGAAGAGTTGTGGCATGACATAAAAGATATCATTCAGGAAGGAGCAAAAAGTTCTTAAAAAGGCAAGAAAAAAATAAAAGACCAAATTATGTGTCAAAAGAGACACTGGACCTTGCCCTCAAACATCCAGCAGCTAAAGCAAAAGGAACACATGATGAAGTTAAGGAACTAAACAGAAGATTTCAGAAGACAGCTCAAGAAGACAAAAACAAATATAATAATATGTGCAAGGAGCTGGAGGCAGAAAACCAAAGGGAAGAACACGCTTTGTGTTTCTCAAGCTTAAGGAAGTGAAGAAAAAATTCAAGCCTCGAGTGGCAGTAGTGAAAGATTCTACAGGGAAAATATTAAATGATGAAGGAAACATCAAAAGAAGATGGGAAGAATACACAGAGTCATTATACAAGAAAGAATTGGTAGATGACCAGCCATTCCAAGAGGTTGCATATGAAGAGGAACAAATGGTGTTGAAGGAGAAAGTGGAAGCCACCTTGAAAGAACTGGCGAAACACAAGGGTCCAGGAATTGATGGGATACCAATAGAGATGTTTCAACAAACAGATGCAGCACTGGAGGTGTTAACATGTTTATGCCAACAGTTTTGGAAAACAGCTACTTGGTCAACTGACTGGAAGAGATCCATATTTGTGCCTATTCCCAAAAAAGGAGATCCAATTAAATGTGCAAACTATTGGACAATATCATTAATATCGCACACCAGCAAAATTCTACTAAAGATCATTCAGAAGCGACTGCAGCAGTAGATAGACAGGGAATTACCGGAAAATCAAGCAGGGTTCAGAAGAGGGCGGGGAACAAGGGACATCATTGCTGATGCCAGGTGGATATTAGCTGAAAGCAGAGAATATCCAAAAGATGTCTATCTGTTTTATTGACTATGCAAAAGCATTTGATTGTGTGGATCATAACAAATTATGGATAACACTCAAGAAAATGGGAATACCGGAACACCTAATTGTGTTCATGAGGAATCTGTACATGAACCAGGAGACAGTTGTTCAAATAGAACAAGGAAACACTGAGTGGTTTAAAGTTGAGAAAGGTGTGCGTCAGGGCTGTATCCTTTCACCCTATCTCTTCAATTTATACGCTGAGCAAATAATCCAAGAAGCTGGACTTTATGAGGAAGAACGCGGCATCAAGATTGGAGGAAGACTCATTGTGTTATGCAGATGACACAACTCTGCTTGTTGAAAGTGAAGAGGATTTAAAACATTTACTGATGAAGATCAAAGATCATGGCCTTCAATATGGGTTGTCACTAAACATCAACAAAACTAAAATCCTTACATCTGGGTCACCATGCAACTTCACAGTAAATGGAGAAAAGATTGAGGTTGTACAAGATTTTGCTTTGCTTGCCTCTATAATCCACACCCGTGGAAGCAGCAGTCAAGAAATCAAAAGACGCATTGCTCTAGGAAAAGCTGTGGCAAAAGATCTCTTTAGAGTATTGAAAAGCAAAGATGTCACATTGAAGATGAAGGTGTGTCTGTCTCATTCCATGGTATTTTCAGTGGCATAATATGGTTGTGAAACCTGGACATTGAACAAGGGAGACAGAAAAAGAATTGATGCTTTTGAATTGTGGTGCTGGAGACGTCTATTGAATTTACCATGCATTGCCAAAAGAACCAACAAATCTGTCCTAGAAGAAGTGCAACCAGAGTGCTCCTTCAAGCAAGAATGGCCAGACTGCATCTTACGTATTTCGGACATGTAGTCAGAAGAGATCAATCCCTGGAGAAGGACATCATATTTGGGAGAGTGGCAGGTCACTGCAAAAGAGGAAAACCCTCCACCAGATGGATAGCCAGAGTGTCTGCAACAATGGGCTTAAACATAAATAAGATCATTTGCCTGGCACAGAATCGGCAAGTGTTTTGATCTGCTGTACATACGGTCGCTATGAGTTGGACTTGACTTGACAGCACCTAACAACAACAACAACATTTGATGGAAGCCATATGACAGCAGCTCCCGTTGTGTGGCCCCAAACAAGTGTTTCACAAAACGTTCACCGAGCTTTCCCTGCAAGCATTCCTATGCAGGCCAGAGGAGTAGCAACATCAGAGACAACTCTGGGTGTCCCAGTACAACCTGGAAGCCACTCCCATTGGCCACTAGGAGGCTGAGTGCCAGATTCCTCCCCCTTGCAGCTCTGAGGTCTCCAGCAGTAGAGGTTAGCATCACATGGCTCTGACAGGACTGTGACCTTAACCTTTTGACTATGAATTTCAAATGAAAATATATGACAAGTACTTTACTTTTAGAACTCTTCATTACAATGAACAAAACAAGAATACGATTAGTAAAATAACTGGAATGCATAATGTGAGTTTGTAAAATATCTTTCTTGATTTTCTGTCAAATTCATACACATTCACTTTTTGACATATGTGTGTCAGTGGTAGTCAGAAGACTAGGTGGAAGACCCTGTTATTTGACTAGAGAGCTGTAAGGCAAGGTACTGAGAGCTGCAATGGGGACAGTGGTCAACAGAAGAGACAGAGGCAGCAGAAGGGCAGCAATAGCTGTCTCATGAAAGGCAGCAATAGTGACAGGGACTACAGTACTAAGGGACAGCTGAACAGTTCCAAAAGAGTGACCAGGACTGGAAGAAAAGAGACGGTAGAAGTAAAAGGAAAGCAAGAAGAGCTGAGGGTGAAGAACTGAGGCTGTCAAGGCAGAAGAGAGAATCTGCAGCCCGTGGTTTCTAGAAGAGTTTCAGAGAGCTATCAGGTCTTTAGGGCCAAGGATCTCAGAAACTCTGGACTCTGGAACTGTAACACTGGCCACTGTCAGGGCTGAGGATCCCAATACCCAAGCCCACCTAGAAGTTATAATGCCAGCTATTGTTGAAGGTTGAAGATTCCCATTTCCTCAACCTATATATGAGCTATAACACCATGGTCCGATGACTTGCAATCCCCTCAGCCTATATAAAGGCCGTTACAATAGAAGATGTGTTGTGTAGATGATTCCTCCAGACTGGATCTCATGATTGTCACATTGATACAAAACACCTGGTGTGACTCCAGGAGGGGTTTGGGCCTGCAACCATGGTGACAAAGTGGTTTGTAAATATATAAATCAGCAAGGTTTATCTTAATGTATTAACATTTCTTGCTGGAGGGAGGTGAATAGGGCTGCAAGACTCTCTAATTATATATATTCAAAACTATATTTACATATATTCCTTGCAAATAGTTTTTTAATTACACTTCCCAGAGGATTGCACAAATGTTCTTTTCTTTGTTCCTATCACTTAGCCCTTCAAAAAACCTTGGAAAATGTGTGTTAAACAAAGAAAAGAAAATCTTAAAAGGAGGAGAGAAGAATACAGACAAACTGAGCTCCCAGGGCATGTGGACTGATACGGTGAGCTAAATTCCTTGGCTTTTCTTTTTGCCTCATTTTTCCCAGATTTGGCACTGAAGAAGTCATGTACTCAGTAATGCTAACAGGTGCAGACCAAAAAACCCTTACCAGAAGCCTCATCTCCACAGTAATGGGGGAGGAAGGGGACACCCAGCAGCACAAAGCACTTTAGACAATAGCAGTTCAGCTGCAGATCAGCTCCATGAGAAATTTCAGCTTTACCAGGCTGAGACAAGGTGCACAACCCTCCTTACAGGATGGCCAAGAACTTAGAAGAGGTGAGGGACTTCCATCCTCCATGAGCTACAGGAGGCCACTGTGACCCTCGGTGTCAGCGGAGACCTAATATCAATGCTCACTTTTGCCCTGTGGTGGGAGTGTCAGTGCAGAGCCAGCAGACAGTGCCGGGCAATGGAAAGGTCACCCAGGCGCAGGTGGTCTCACTGTAGAGTTATATCAGACAGTTCTGCTGCATGTGCTGAATGGAAAAATGCCAACATGCACTCACACATACACACACACACACACATACACACAACGTATGCACACCTGTGACATAGCTTCCACCACTTTCTATTCCATGAACTAAAATTTTATGTGACAGTCTGAATCTAGCCCATCCTTTCTGTGATTTATAGATCTGATTACTTCACTAATTATTTTCAAAATACTCAGGAGTTCTTATTCTCAAGCTAAATATGATCTCGCAAATATGCTTATGATGCTCTGATTCTCTGTTTTCTTCCATACCCTTACCCTGCATTAGCCAAAGAATAAGACTCTTTTTCCCAGACTATAACAAAACATTCACGCGTTCAAGCTTTGCTAGATATTCTCTTTCTTTTTCACATTATACCACTTTCATTTCCCTGAAGATAAAACAAATCTTCACACCTTAGTTCCTTTGTTTTAAATATCTGCCTGGCTGCTTGTTCATTCCTTAGCACAAAACCAGTATTCATTTTACTTTAATCTTATTTTTAAATTACACTGTGAAAAACTTTTCATGAACTAACTTAAGCTAACTTTTCCTTAAATCAGTATGCTTGAAGCTTTTCAGTGTATAGGAAAATAAATAGACCTAACATATATAAGATTTAAATTCTATTTTCTTTGTTTCTTTCTTTGTAGAAGAGAAATTTTAATGAGCTTTCAAGATAATATTTTCATATTACCTTCTCTAAAAAATTTATTCTTTAAGAATTTCTCCCATATAATACCAAGGGAATTTGTTCCTACATCTAATATTTAGAATGATCATTATTTGTTCAGTTGCCTGGCTTCTCCAGATGGAGTCAGATAGAAATAGATTAGATATTACACAAATATTATCATATTTTTTGCCATGTGCAATGTTCCTTGCCTGGTGTAACAACATGGTGGGTCACCAAACAAGGTTTTATTTCCCATCTATTAATCAATATATAAATTTCCCCAACATTTATCAAATGTTCAGTATGTGCCAACACCTTTCAGAAGCTTGGGAGAAACTCATTGGGAAAAAAAGTATCAGGAACTGATTTCTCCCTCCCCATGCTGTTCTCAGTCTTATTTATCAGAAAATACCAGTTATATGGAAGTGTAATAGATGATGTGTAATATGACAAAGAGCAATCACTGGGCAGGGCAGGAGAGGTTGGGTGAGGTGGTTGTGCCTCATAGGAAAGGGGATACTTGAGCAAAAGTGCCAGGTCAGCAAGGGAGTCAGCCCCAAGGATGTTAAGATGGGGAGGGTATTAAAACAAAATTCTACAGACCAAGAGATCTCTGATATTGAAGAGTTTATTGAGCCATAACAAATGCTAGCCAGAAAGGAAAGGCTGGTCCTGGAACAAGTTCCCTCAGCCACCAGCAGCATGGCTGGGGAGCACTTGGAAATCTGTCCACTGAGTCTCAAATAATGGTGGGTGAGTGTGTTTGAATGAAAATTTCAGAAAGAAGCAGATTGCTTACATTTACCTTCCATTGGCTCTAGGTAGATAAGGGAGGCAGGACAACACCAAGTGGACAAAGATGGGAGGGAAGGTGATACTTGGAAAGGTGCAGTGCTCATCACTACCTGACTGATCAGGCTTGTAAGCAAACTGTGAAGATGCTCCAAGGCTCTTCCTCCTGGGGCTGAGTCAAAGGGTTTATGACCTGAGGTGCACTGAGTAGGTTGCATCTGTGTTGAAGTTTCTGCAGACCGACTGAATAATGAGCATGTTGCAATGGTGGAGTGATGGGATGTTTCAGATCAAAAGCCAAACCACCTGGGGCTGACTTCATCATAACCCTTGTTGTTGTTAGATGCTACTGAGCCACAACTGACTCCCAGGGACCCTCACAGGGTTCTCAATGGCTAATTGTCTCAGGATTATTTGGAGAGTGGGCTGAAGCATCACTTTTGTGGTGCTGGCAATTGAACCCAGGGTCACAGAGACCAAGGAGTGGTACTCTACCAGCTGAGCTAAATTCCTGCCCTTAGTAACCCTTGGTAACCATTTCCTTAGTAGCCATTTCCCATCAACCTCTGTATGAAACCTAACATCTTTGTGACTATTAGGTAAAGCTTTTGAAATATATTGCTTAGCAGACCACCAGCTTCCACCAACTCTGAAGTTAATGATTCCATAAGATGGTGTTACCAGGAGGTCACAGGTGGCACAAAGAGGCAGTCTGGCATCAAAACTCTGGTCTTTATATCCAGTATATAAAAGAATTTATGCACAACACAGAAGTTATCATAAAGAGTATAGGTTTATTAAAGATACTACACCATTGTGAAATAATTACAGAAAAGACTGGGGCATCTGAAAAACCTTCAAAGGGAGGGAAAAATAAACTGAGTTCCCTGGGTTAATCTGTATAAAGACATTTTTATTTCCCAGGGAAACGTAAAGTCAGAGAGAACAGAGTTAAGCAGCTTTTAGAGGGAAAAATACTGTAGAAGAGAAGATGGTGGCCCTGACAGAAGAGAGAGACGTGCATGTGGTTGCTAGAGAAAGATGAGAAGAGAAAAGTGGAAGAAAAAGAAGAGAGGAAAGAAGAATTAAAAAGAGAGAGGGGGTACATGTTTTTCCTTGTTTTATTCAAACTAGGACAGGTACAAGTGTGACGTCAGCCCTGGGCTTCAAGGTGTGGGCACCTACAGTGATGTGGGGCTGGGGTCTTTGTTTCGTAAATGGCCCTATGGCTTGGGTAGGGTGTGAGACCCACTTGAACATGTCTTTCCAATGACCTCAGAGATGCACATGGCTTCTTCATCATGGTGGAAAGGCAGGAGCCATTTTGAATCCCCTTTCCTCCATATTGCCTGCTAATGCCTAAGCTTACCTGACTGTCAATGGCACCTGAAACCTAAAGAATGAGATTTCCTTGCTCTGCTGTAATCTGTCTCCTTGATGTCTCCACCAAGATGTTTGTCAAATTCATTGATTTACGACTTTCTTTTGTTCTGTGACTATACAACTTCATGTAACCACTTCCGTAGTGGAACATGTCATTCAGAGAAACCTCAGTTCATATTCCTGGGCCCAGATCCCTCACCTTTGTTTCAGAATAAGACATCTCCTTTTCCCTTCAGAGAAAAAGTAGTGTTTTCCATTGGCAAACTCAACGTGCACTTAGGAATGTAAAAGCATTTTTTGTTTTTTGGCCTGGAGCTGTTACCTGAATTGCTTCTTATTTTCTCCCCTCTTATATTCTCTTGGTTATAACTAAATTTAGGATGCTTGAGAATGTTTTACTCATCAACAGCTCACAGTAAAGACAGTCACAGGGAGACCGGACTTTTCCTAAACCATCCTGCTGTAAAGAGGCCACTGAGTTGACAGGACCATCACCATCTTAGGTAACCCTGCCTCCAGTGAGAAACTATAAACTGGAAGAAATTTAACTGTTTGTTTTTACTGGATGTCCAATTAAATTGTTAATTTTTAACCACTGCATGATTACCTGTTAGCCACCCATTCTGCTTCTGTACAATGCTGCTTGCACGACAAAGTTATTATCTGAGTGACTGTTTGCTACAGAACTGCTTGTTTTTTGTTGTTGTTATTGTTCTCATGATACGTATCACACCAGGGACTTAGAAATTGTGCACAAATCTTAAATTTGGAAACTGTGTACAAATATTACAACATTTGGAGATTGTAAGCTTGCCGAAATTTGCCTTTATAAGTCCCCAGTAACTGTTACTCAGAGCCACAGGTCTTAGAGAGACACTAGTCCTCAATGGGCACCAGCTCAATTAAAGACTCCCTTTTAATTGGCTCTTTGCTCCCTGTGGTGTGTTTCTGATTTTGGATTACAACACTGCCAGCATAAGCAAAGTTTTTCGCATTTATTATCTAACTCCTTCTCATTTTGCATATTTCTTTCATATAAACTAGGAGGACCCACGCCTGGCCCTGGCAGCATGTCTTGTGGTAAGAAAAGGAGGAAGCCCAGGGAAGTGGAAGAGGAGATTTGGGAAGAGATGGCGGGCCTTGCAGATCATACTGGACAGTGCAGGTCCTTCTTGGCTCCTCATTCTTACTCCCAGGCGACAGTACCATGGCAGGGCTAGATAGAAGAGTAACAGTGACATCACTGACTTCCCCCTAGACATAAGAACTGGAATATGGCCACCAGTTGAGAAGCACTTAGAGTTATCCAGGCTGGGCAGCATTTTAGAAAAATGCACATTTTAAAAGATTTTAATAATAAATAAAGCAAAACTGAGATACTACTTCTGTGGGCTGATAAGCTCAGAAGAATGTTTTCAAAGGGAAGATTTGCCTATTCATTCTCCTGCTTCATTTCCTTCACTCCAGCCACAAGCACACATCAAAAGACAAGACAAGAGAAGCAATGACAGAAAATAATAAGGAAATTGCACTCCATGCTTGACTACACTTACCTTGTGACAACCGAGAAGACAATTGGCTGAAGACTGTTGAGTGTGTAAGAGACTACAAGTGTAGGTATGTGAAGATGAAAAGGCTCATATTCATATTTCTTGTGGTGAGATTTTTGATCACTGTTTTTCACCCTGTTCTCCAGACAGGTGTGGATCAGCTTTTTCAAGTGCAGAGCTGCTAGTGTCCTACCTATGGCCCATCTGGAGGCTGAAAGGAAGTGGGATGCTTTTGACCATCTCCTCCCAGAAACTAGGCATGCAAGGGCTGGCTTTGGTAATAACCACATCAGCTTCCTGCAGAGATGGCAACTGTGTGGCTCTGTGTCCTTGAGGGTAGTCAGCAGGAGCATTTCTTTCCATAGGAAGCAACAGAACTCATATTTAAATGAGATTGATTGGCCCACCCCAGGAATATGTACTGTCTTAACTAGGAACAGAGCACTCATACAGTATAGTATATTGATTTGACTTCATAATACCACCAGGAGCAAATAGACCAATGTTCATTTCAGTATTTATAAAGACCTGTCACAGTGAATCAGAGTTTTCTCCTTACTGAGAACTTCAGACTCTAGGTCTTCCTTCATGGGTGCCATGTTTCCAGGGAGCCTGTGGACTTGTAAATGCAGAATCTCAGGGCTGCAGGGGAGCCTGGTGGAAACCTCTGGTGCATGAAGCACTGCTTAGAACTTTACCTTTCTTGCCAGGCTACTTGCCAGCCACAGCTTCAGCTCTTCAAAATATTATTTCATTTTTATTAGTTTTTATTTTAACTGCACAAATATACACAGTACCATGCAATTATCTGATAGATGTGTACAATATATACTGACCAAATCAGGGTAAGTAACATTTCCATCTTGTTATAATTATGTTGTGTTTGGAGCCTATGAATTCCTCTCTTCAAGTTATTCCTGAAAAGCAGGAGAGGAGCGTGTGAGGGGATCATTGACTACCATCACCCCCTTGATGGAGGCTTGAGTTATCTGCAAAACAGTACACTCCATCTGAGGATTGTATAGCTGGTTAGGCATGATTCTTTACTCTTCCAAATTCTGTGCTCCAGTGTCATGTGGAATAAACAAGTACTTAATCTGTTGGAAGACAATAGCTCTGTTTTCTTCCAAGTCATTAAAGTGATTCCTCACAAATCACCTTGAAGACAACCCCATGCCCTGCTCATTTTTCTACAGGTATCCACCCCTTCCTCAATACCTCCCTTAAGTGCTGTGAGTGGATTTGAGCCAGCAGGCTCTAAAGTCATCAGATGTCTAAAGGCTGAGTCCAGCCTTATCACCAGGTCCTACATCTCTCCTTCCCTAGGTCAGGTGACATGGAGCCACCTGTAATACCAGCTAACAACCCTGTGGTCCTGAGCAGAGTCCTGGGACATTGTTGAATCTCTGCGTTGTTTGTGTCTCTGGATTCAGGCCTCAGCATGTGTTATTCTGTAGAGTCAACAAGAAGAGCCCCTACTGATGTTTCATTTTGTTTCCTATTCAGAAAATAACCAAAACAAACAAACAAAAAGCAAAACCCACAAATCCTGTATTTACACAGCCCTTACAGGATCCTACTTAGACTTATATCTACCTTTAACCTGAGGAAACAAGATGTGTATTTCCAGTAGCAGTCACATAGAGAAGCAATCTTCACTTTATTCTTCATCATTTCAAAAACGCTACTCTGATTCTACCCTCACGCCCACTTTTCTGAACATGCCCTATGAATACTAGCAAAGTGCTTCATATTTAATATCTAGCTCCTTCTCACTTTGTATCCACCTTTGATATAAGAGTAGATACTTTGTATTGACATCATTTTGTGAAACATTTGGAAAATAATTGCATATATTCCAATGAAAAACGTAGCTATTTTTGACATATGGGAAAAATGAGAAGAGTCCATTGCATTGGGGAGAAAGGAGAGCCCCACCGCCATCTCCAGCCTCATCTCCTCACTACCAAGGCCTCCTCACTAGGTGCTGCCCATGGTCAGCCTCGGTGCCTTCCCTCTGCTCCCTGCTCATCACACTGATGTCCACCATCAAGATTTTCCAGGGTCCATAGCACCTTACCATTGTGAAAACCAAGCATCTATTTTCATGATCTTTGACCTATCAAGTGACTCAAGGCCTTTGACCTCTACAGTACTATCTTGGTGTGAACAGGTACTTAGTTCTTATGACATCACAAGGAAGAATTTGAGTAGCATACAGAAATAGTAGAAAAAGGGAAGTTTGAATAGAGAAAAGGAATCAAAGAAAGTTCATTTTCAGATGCAAGAGCATTCTACTCTGAGAGGAGGGAGAAAGGCAGCCAGGGCATTGGTTTTTTTTACTGTTTCCTCTAGCACAGGGGTACCCAATCCATAGACCACTGAGGTCTGTACCAGTTGTGACCTATACAACCTGGCTCACACAGACAGAGGTGAATGTTGAGTGAGTAAGCAAAGTTTCAACCATATTTACAGCTGTTCTGCTGCCTCACATTTCGAAACCATCTCCCCTCCCACTCCACCATCCATAGAAAAATTATCTTCCACCTAATCAGTCCATAATGCCAAAAAGGTTGGGGACCACTGCTGTAAGGGGTTCCCGTCCAAGTTCCTCCATCACTTAGCCCCCAAGGTAGAGTTATACTTTTTGATTGATGCTCTGGGAGTTGTAGGACTTATACTGTTGATATGGTTGCCTGTGATTCACTTGAAAAGCCCATGAGGGGTCAAAACCACAATGCTAATATTATGTTGAAGATAATATAATGAGCCTAGTTCACTCTTCCTCCACATGTCTGTCAGTTTTTCATGCAATAGGGACTTGAGTGTTGTTGGGATGCCGAAAGCTATGCCACTGGTATTTCAGATATCAGCAGAGTCACCCATTTTGGACAGGTTTCAGCAGAGCTTCCAGACTAAGACAGACTAGGGAGCAGGACCTGGCAGCCCACTCTCAAAACAACTAGCCACTGAAAACTCTATGAGGAGCACAGAAGCACTGTCAAATATAGTGCTGGAAAATGAGCCTCCTAGGCTGGCAGGCATTTGAGAAATGACTGGAGAAGAGTTGCTTCTTCAAAGTAGAGTTGACCTCAATGACAGGAATGGAGTAATGTCCCTTTTGCTGATGTTCCGTGACTCAAAATGAGAAGAAACACAATGGCTGCAACAATGGGCTCAAACAGAGAAAAGATTATGTTCATGGCACAGTGTAGGGTAGTGTTTCATACTGTTGTAGTTAGGGTCACTATGAGTCTGACCTACCTCGACAGCACCTAACAAAAAACAGAAAAAAAGACATATGTTTGATCACTTGTTAGACATATTTCCTTTTTCACCAAAACATTAAATTTCCTTTTCAGATGCATTGTTGGTTCCTAAATAACTTTATATTAATTATGAAAGAAGTTAACAACATGCTCTTGTAAATTTTAAACTGTCATTTGTTTTCAATTTTATTCTTGTTTGTTTATTTATTGGAAATTTTATTCTGTTTACTTTTGATTTTGCTTGAGGCTTGCATGTTTTTGCCATTATTTTCTTTTTAGAACTAATTATGTGTGGTATAATCCAGGGGCTATAGAGTGTAGATACCCATGAAATGAGACTGTCTGAGCCTGAGGCAAGAAACAGAGGGAAAGATGAGAATATGCCCAGCATCATGTGCCAGTGAGAACATTGGCAAAGTGACAGCTCAAAGGCACTAAAATGGCAAACACACCTGGACAGTGCCACAGTCATTTGATACTTTTCTTTTGCAGGAAGTCCCTGGAAGAGGGGAGTTTAAAAAAATGCCCTGGGCATGCTAGCAGTTGAATCCCAATCCTTTTTAAAATTTACCTAGTGGAGTGGAAGGAAATATTTCATAAATATACAGGGAGTCAGTTAAATAAAGAGATTACTATATTTGATATAATTTAACCTATACCCCTTATCTTAGGCTGCCACTTTCATTGATTACACGCCAAGCCAGAAACTAAGTCTATTTAATTCAGTTTTAAAATTAATGCTCATAACAATTTCAACTTTATTCTACTTTCTGTTACTCTTCCACCCATCTGTAGATACTAGAGTTGTTTCCACCATTTGTTGTTGGCATTGTTAAGTGTCATGAAGTATAGTCCAAGGCATAGTAACCCTATATACATGAGAAGAAAACACTCCCCCAACACTGTGCCATGCCCAGCACTATTGTCAGTGTTTCTCTCCTATTCATAGGGTTTTCAACGGCTGATTGTTTTGGGAATTTTTCTGGGAGTGGGCTGCCAGGTCCTTCTCCCATTTTTGCACTGCTTAAGATTGAACCCAGGGCCTCAGAGTGCCCAGAGCAGTGCTCTACCAGCTGAGCTAAACCCCAGCCACATCTACCTTTTAGCTACTGTAAATAATGTTGCTGTCAACATGAGATTATAAAATATTTTTTAATTAATAAGCATAATTGAAAACTTTTAATTTTTTGAAATTTGTAACTGTAATGTATTTATTTCTTAAATGTAGTTGGTATCTTAATCCATGCATTTTAGTGAGCAGATGGCAGATAAAATTCTTATCCAGAATCTAAGGGATAAATAAAAGGGTATTTGAATAAAAATAAGAAGAACCTGTTGAAAATGTGTTATAATGAACAGAATATTTTACAGTGGAGATGCTACCCTCCCAAATGAATGAAGTCAACTCACATGGAACAATCATGTTCATCATACAATGCCCTAAGGCAGTGATATGGGAACATCAGCTCTGTGGTATTCTTCCCCCAAATCCATAACCCTAGACCAATCATGAGGAAACCCCAGAGGAATCCAGTCTGAGGCATGTTCTACAAAATTGCTGAGGTCTGTCAAGACAGCAAAGACCAAGTGACTCAGATGGAAGTGCGTTAGTGGTCAGGAGAACTAAATGCAGATCCACATCCTGCAGTTCCTCCTGAGACAGGAAAGCACATCTAGCTTAAAACTGGTGAAGTACAGGTAAAAACAGTCCAGTATTGGGCTAAAGGTAAAGTCTTACTTAGGATAAATTTTCCATGGTTGTCTATAGTTGTCCCACCCTGGAGTCTAATCCCTTAAGATCTTGGAAGCTAAGCAGGGTCAGGCCTGATTAGTACTTGGACGGGAGAGCACCTGGGAACACCAGGTGCTGTAGGTTTGGGAGACGAACCCAGGAACCCACTCCCAGAAAACAATCCACTATTGAAAACCCTATGAATAGCAGAGAAGCACTGACAATAGTGTTTCATCTGTTGTGCTATCAGGTGGACACAAACTCAGTGACACCTAACAACTTCTTTTGTAGCACTGTTCCTTCTCCCAAGTGTTAAATTTACCTTTTAATTTAATTTAATTTAAATTTGCCTTTTAAGTTAATTAGCACTACGATCATTAGTTATTTTTAGATAGCTAAAAAAATCAAACGTACAAATATAGTGGCTGTGCATATTCAAATAATGAAATGACCAATCTCAGGGCTCTTGAAAGAGAGCCTGACTAGCAGTGATTGTCTCAGGACATTTGGAAATCAGAATTCTCCGAAAGGTCTAGTTTTCAAACCTAAACAACTCATTTTATACATTTGATGAAAAAACTTGTCTGCATCACACTCACTTCAGCTAGATTCTCATGAGTGATTCCGGGATAAATAAAACTAAACCAGCATGTGGCTGGGAGTACCAATTTTGGAAATAAATTATAAGATAAATGTGTTATTTTGCTAAAACCAAACGAAACCAAACAGAACTCCCCACTTGTACATTTTTGCTAAGAAAGTACGAGTGCAAAAACTTGATACATTTCTTTGTCTATCTTAAGAGCCAAATTAGACCAACTGCACAGATTCATTGATTGATTGGACCAGGATCGCATAGGACAGCCACAAAAACGCAGTTTGGCCAAATAAAGGGAGTCTAATGGCTATCAAGAAAGACAGATGAGAAGGATGGAATTGGTAGATGCTGTTAGAAGGACTGCATTCCAAGGTGGTTTTTCATATTTTGGTGCAAAGGTGCCATGTTGGTTTCTCTACCAAGATTGTAATGTCAACATTGATCTGATTCAAAATGTATAGTGGAAAAACAAAGACTTATTTTAATGACAAGGAACCAAATAACTTTTTACACTTTTTTAAAACTAAGTTCTTTAATTCTTTTTACTTTTTTCTCAGGGGAGGGCTTAGGTTTTCCTGTGCTTCACCTTGGTAGTAATGCTGGGAAGATCTAAACTTGAGGTTGTTACTCAGACCTAGCTCAGTTCACATGGGACAGTGGGAAAAGGAACTGGTACATTTCTCCAGTCCCTGAATCTGTCCTGAAGATGGTGATTGGTGTGTAAATGACACAATGTCTCCTCTCTCCACACCTTACTTCTAGTCTTTTTCACAATGCACTCCTTTTCTAGCATTACAGTGCATTTTCTTATTAGAATATTTTTAGATTTACTTTTATTTCAATTATTATATTATATTCACTTGAGAAGAAGTCTGCTTTCCTCTGAATTCTCCCTTAGATTCACCCTAGTAAAAGATATCTTCATATATAGCCATCTGGCTAGCAAATTATTGTATGCTTCACATGCCATTTGTTAAAGTGGATTTTTCTTCTTTCATTTTGTAAGTGTTAAGTTTCCTCAAGTGTACATTTTCTTACCTTGTGTAAGGAGATCCTCTGTATCTTTAAGAATACAAGATCTTCAAACAATTAATGTAAATATATCTCTGAAGAAATGGAGAAGAAAAAAAAGAGATGCTAATATAGATGAAGAAAGAGAATCCAGGCACAGTGATGCATGCCTGTAATCCCAGCAACTAGAGAGGCAGAAGTAGGAGGATTACAAGTTTGAGACCAGAGGCAGTCTGCATAATTTAGCAAAACCATGTCTAAAAAGTGGGGGAAAAAATGGACTGGGGGTGCAGCTCAGTGGTACAGCACTTTTAAAACATGCAAGTGCGAGGCCCCGGGTTCAACCTCCAATACCATGAGAGAGAGAGAGAGAGAGAGGTCTGAACAGTACAGGAATTCATAAGAGTTTTTTTATTTTAAATAAGTTTGAATTTTAAAACAAATTTTGGAAAGGGTATAATACAGATTCAGTAATCAATAAAAATGTTCCTTATTGTCTGCAAAAACAAAACAAGAAAGAATATTTTCTGAGCTATCTACTATCTAATCTTCAACAGTAACATATCTCTTATAGATTGCATCTTTTAATTTTTAAAGTTTTATTGTACTAATTAGTTATAGAAATAATTTTAAAATATAACTTTAACAGATGTATATTTATTCATTTTCATTTGTTAGACAAATTGCAGTTACTTTTTCTGTTCTTCCTTTATCATTACAGTAAAGAAATTAATGTGGTCAAACTATCTTAAAAATTTTGTGAACAATTATTTTTATATCATTACTATCATGATTCTAGAAATAAAATTGTTGAAACTGTAGAAAGGGTGATATTTCTCTAGTATTATGCAGACTTGCTTATTTTTTTCAGAGTATTTGTTGTTGTCTAAATTACCTCTTGTTACATTTTGCTTTTTTTCCCATTGTTGTGTTGTTGTTAGGAGCAGTCCAGTTGGTGCCCAACTTATTTCGACACTATGTGCAACAGGTGAAACACTATTGTTAGTGCTCCTCTGCTATACATAGAGTTTTCTATGGTTGATTGTTTTTTGGGGAGTGGGTTGCTAGGTCCTTTTCCCAAGCCTGGTGTTCCTGGTGTTCCCAGGTAGTCTCCCATCCATGTACTAACTGGGTCCAACCATGCTTAGCTTCCAAGTACTGGCAGGACAGGATGTCTCTGTGGTAGGCCTGCAGGCTCAAACAAAGTAGATTTTATAAAATATCCATTTTATATACACTTTTTGTACACATACTGCACATTTGAATATGTATAAAATGTAGTTAGTATTGTCTTTGTGCATCTAATAGGAAAGTTTAAAAATATTGATTCAAAAGGCAAAACCAGGAAAAGTAACTCCATTGGCAAGAGTCCAGCAAAGCTTTGTAAAGAAGTGTTAACTGTTCTTCAACAACTGACTAATTGAATAGGCATCTGCAGCCATATCACCCTAGCATCCTATCCCACCTGATTTTGGAAGCTAAGCAGGGTTAGCCTGGTTAGTACTTGTATGAGAGACCATCTGGGAATACCATCTGCTGTAGGCTTGGGAGAAGGACCTGAACCCACTCCCGAAATAATTCTCCATAGAAAACCCTATGAATAGTAGAGAAGCACTGACATAGTGCCAGGCATGGCAGAGTGTCTAGGAGTGTTTCATCTGTTGTACCTAGAGTCACTATGAGTTGCATCCACCTCGAAGGCACCTAACAACAAAAACAATTGAATAAGACAAGATAGCTGGGAGTTGCAACTGTCAGCTATTAACTCAGGAGGGTGAAGGAACACAGTTCTTGTGCAGGGAAATAAGCAAGAGCAAGAAAGTCCAGAATCTGCTGTGGAAGGCTTGCAGAACAGGAGCATGAGGAAACGTGTAGACTGAAAGGTAACCCTTAGTGGAGGACACCAGGTAGAAACTCTAATCATAGTCCAGCAGCTGGAATGAGTCTCCTTCTCATGCTTGCTTTGACTTTATCTCTTACTTAGTAAGATAATAGAGGAAGAGGCTGAAAACTAGAACTGCTGGGCTGGTCATATAAGGCCCAATGTGTTGTCCAACAGTCAAAGAAAGAAAGGGATGGCTGCAGGGAGGGAGAGAGGGAAAAACAAAAAATGCAGATTGCAAAGGTGTGGTTCACACTTGTAATCCCGGCTACTTTGTGATCCCAGCTACTCGAGAGGCTGAGGAAAAATGATTGCAAGTTCAAGGCCAATCCTGGTTACATAGCAAGACTTTGTCTCAAAATATAATGAAAAGGGCTGGAGATGTAGTTCTGTGACAGAGCCCTTACCTAGTATGTTCAAGAACCTAGGTTCAATTGCCTGTACATCATAGCAAAAAGAGAATAAGGAAGAAAGAGCAAGAGGGAGAGGGGGAGAGAGAAAGGAGAGAGGAGGAGAGAGAGAAAGAGAGAGAGAGAGAGAGGAAGATGCAGAAGCAGAAGCAGAAGCAGAAGCAGAAGCAGAAGCAGAAGAAGAAGAAGAAGAAGAAGAAGAAGAGGGGGGAAGGGAGGGAGGGAGGGAAGGAAGGAAGGAACAAGGAAGGAAAGAGGGAAATCTATCAGCAAATTATAATTTTTTCCCTCCTTCTTCAGTGTTTGCTGAAAATATTTGGCTCTTATTAAACACACACACACACACACACACAGTTACACACAAATAAAGAAAGAACATTGGTCAAGTGGTTATCTGGGAGGAGGAGATAAGATAACTAAATGTGTATACATCATTTTCAGAAATACTGGTTTCTGGTATGTAAAACTCTCCCATTTGTTTATTTATTTTTCTTTTCACAGAGCTAACTCTCAGGAAGGGAAATATAATGAAAATAAAGGAGTGATTGTGGTACTGCCTGGCCATTCTCCTGAAAACAGACTTTCCTCCATCCCAATTCACTCTGATTCCTTTCGGGAACAAGTACTTTAATCAAATGTATTTTATGCTTCATCCTTTTCTATGACTCAAATCTCTATTAATAATTTTCCCTCTTAGTAACAATGGAAAGAAAGATTAATCATCTCACTCTTGAGATATGTTACAGCATCAATGAAGAGTTCAATCAAAACCTGAAATTAGCTACTGAATTAAAATTTCTCTTAGTTTTCTACCTTTACTTTGGATATTAGTGCAATTATTAATGTGATTTTGTCATTATAATGTCACTCTTCATCTGTTTAAAACTGTATAATAAAACCAGCATGAAATATACATAGGACTGAAAAACAAAACCAATGCTCTATAAGTAATTATTTATCAAGAGATTTGACATATTTGTATTTTAATATTCTTCATTGGCCTCTAAATGACAAATTTTTTTCCCATGGCAGTGACATTCAGAGACATCACCATGGCCCTGCCCTGATATTTTTCTGTATCACTAATAATACTTTGATAAATGAAATTATGTAAAATTCAAGTTCAATAATATTTTCTCAAACTTATGTAATCCATGCTACCTTTTGAAAAGCGAAACCATATAAAATATCACAACTCCTTTTCTGGTTGTTTGGATAAATAAGTACTGCAATTAAAAGCCAAAATAAGAAAAAAGAAAAGGAAAAAGAAAATAAGACAAAAGTAAGAAAAAATATGTAATTCGAAGACCATCATCACTAGGTCCAACTCCCCACTCTTAGATTCTGGTTCAATCCTCCAGAGAGGGTTTGGCTGCCCCCACACAACTCAGCATTATAGGCAAGAAGTTATTCAGACAACTTTACTCAGAAAAGTTAGATTGGAAGTCTGAAGACTAGAGAGAAAGAAACTTAGAAAGCTCTTTGTTGTTGTTAGGTGTCTGAAGTCAGATCTGACTCTGAGTGACCCTATATACAACAGAACAAAACACACCCAACACTATGCCATGTACACTGTCTTTATATTTGAGTTCATGGTTGCAGCCACTATAGTTCTTCTCATTTTGATTTGGGCTACATCAGCAAAAGGAGATCCCAGAGTCTTTACTCCATTCCAGTCATTATGTTTAACTCTACTTTGAGGACGCAACTCTTTCCCAGTGGTTTCTTGAATGGTTTCCGGCCTGGAAGTCTCCTTTTCTGGCACTATATTTGACAATTCTTCTCTGCTATTCATAGGGTTTTCAATAGCTAATTATTTTGGGAGTGGGCTGCCAGGTCCTTCTCCCTAGTCTATCTTGGTCTGGAAGCTCAGCTGAAACCAGTCCACCATGGGTGACCCTGATGGTATCTGAGATACCAGTGACATAGCCTTCAAGCTTACAGCAATACACAAACTTCTGCAGCTCCATAAGCTGACAGACATATGGGGGAGAAAGCCCTTCAGTGCTGGTCTAAAAGAACACCTCTTCTCCCTGAATATGTCAAAGTGTACAATATTACACATACTTTAAGAAAACTGTGTTATTTTGAAGAATCCAGTGATTTTTGTACATTTTTCCTCCACAAAAATTCCTCTTCTAAGTGGCTATGTTCTGAGTTAGAGGGACTGATTTTGAAGAGTAAAGACACCATATGCTAGCTGAAAAATCTTAATGGTTATTTTCATCTTTCTGAGCCTCAGTACCCTTGTGAAAAAGCATGTATTTTATATAGTTTTGTGAGCACTAATTGAGACAGTGTAGTAAATACTTAGGGTCTGGGGTTTCCTTAGCACCACCGAAACTTGAGAAGAACATGGCTATCCATTCCCAAAACAATCCTGAAACACTCAGAAATTGAAAATTCTATGAGGGTTGCTGTGAGTTGGACCCAACTTGACTCTGAGGCACCTAACAACAACAGTAAATACTTAGCAAAGTCATTTGCATTAACTGTATTAACAAAACATATTAGTTATTTCATATGATATTTATGCCTCAGCTATATTTTCAGTTTACAAAACAGAAGACTCTATTTTGTTTCCATAGTTAGTGGCCCAGAGAGAGGAAACCAGAGTCATGTAGGAAGCAAAGTGACATGTCCAGAATCAGGCAATTTCTGTCCTCAACTCTGCTGCTCTCAGGGCAGTGGGCTTGTCCCTGGGCTTCTTGCTTCCTGGTATTAAGGCAGCTTCCATATTTTACAGAGATAAATTTCTGAAAAGAATGTTTCCAAAATACATAGTAATGAAAAGGGCAAAAAACTTTCTCTCACTTATGTCAGAAGGAACACATTCCAAGTCATCCCTAGGAATCTTCCCTTTACTTTTCAAAGGCTGAAAATGGAACCTACAAACACTGCTATCTACAAAGAAGTTCAGAAAATCATTTCCTAAGATTGCAAAGACACTTTAGCTACTGTATCAGTGAGTTGAGAATGGAGAAGGAAGTTGAGATGGTCAAGGGTATCCAACAATATCCACATTTTGAAGTCAGTAAGTTCCATCTCTTCCTCTAGAATTCTTCATTCTGTGACCCTATCTTCCTCTTTGTTTTGTCTTAAATTCAGGTAATGGGGTTGAGTCAGTGAACATTTGCATTCCTGCTACTAAAATTCTTGACAGAGACAACATAAGAAGGAATGGTTTATTTGGCTCATGGTTTCAGATGATCAGTCCCTAGTAGCAAAGAAAGGCATGTCCAAGGAGGCAGTAGGGTTTATGGCTGAGAACATCTCTTCACGTCATGGCAGACAGGAGCAAAGAGCTTACTGGAATCCAGTGGCCCCAGCACAACCTTCAAAGGCCCACCTCCAATGACCTTCCACTACCCAGGTCTTACCTCCTAGTGGTACCACAGCCTCCCAAAACCGAGCCACCAGATGAAGACAAAGTATCCAAATAGGAACTTGGGAGACATTTTATAGTCAAAACACAACAGGAGTGCTAATGTTATTGGAAGCAATTTTCCTCATCATTATAAATTCAGGTGCATTAGATGAAGTGGTTACCAATCCCTTTTTAGTATCCAGAGGTTTTGAGCTGAGACAAAATTGTCACCGGAGACATCTGCCCACCAAAGAATGGAGTAATCTGGGAATAAATGTTAAGAATCCAGGAAACAAGTCAATTACTTGCCTTTCCTCATTTTCAATAGGAGCTATTAATGATCCAATCAAACAAGAGTAGAAATGAAATTTTCCATAAGGAAATGATTATTTTCATGATTTTTAAAGTGTTACCTATTTAGGAAACAAAAGTTGGACATATCTATTATTTGACGATATTTAAGAATAAATATTTAACACATGGGGGTTCAATAAAACTTATTCAATGAAAGAATTTTGATATCAAACAATTTTTCTTCAATGGTTTTCTTTAAACTACTTTTTTTTGCAAATGGTTTCTTCAATGGTTTTGGAATAACATTAATCAATGACTACTCTATAAAAGGTGGAATTTTGTTATTATCTCTATTTTGGCATGTGGAGTGTGTCTTGTGAATACAATGTAAAACTTCTTTTTCAAAAAAGTATTTTTCCCTAGCCAAGTGTTCCAAGTGATTCTGAATCAGAGTTTGTTTAGATTTGATTTTCTGGTAGACTTTTCTCTTGAGAGTGTCCACTTTATGGTGGGATTAGCAAATCAGGCAAAATCAAAAATGAGAGTGACAGAATTCTCAGAACAGCACCAGTTGAACAACATAGTGGTGATGGGTTCCTCGTCTGGTCCTGGGCACCATTTCTAACTCATAGCGAGGAAGAAAGATAATAAGTTAAAAGTCCTGGACACCAGAAGTCTAGCATTAGCAGCTTCATGTGGCAAAGGAGGGGGCTAAGTTGGCAGAAGGACCCCTATTTCTGTAAAAACCTTACAGGGCATGAACAGTGGATGAAGTCAAGGGGCATGCTATAAAATTCCCTATCTTGGAGTCTAGAAGATTTGAAATGCTTTTGGAAAGACATAAGATTTTCTATGCCTTTGCAAAATGCCTCTACCAACTGGAGGTGATGGTGTAGATACCAGAAAGATACAATAGTGAGATAAATGGACAATAATACTTAATAAGGACAAGTAATCTGAGCACTTCAGAAATGAATGTAACCATTGTCATTCTTTGCTATGACCTGCCTCACAGGGGTGTGTCATGCTTAGTGGACTCCAGATTACTATTTGTTCCTGGATAGATTTGTTAAATACTTAGAACAATATGTTAGCACTTCAATGCATTATTTCCTATAAGTCACCACATTTTTTCAGAGATATATTTGTTTATGTTGTTTAACCTGCAAAGATTAATATGTATTTAACTTTCTTGCATGTCCATTATGAAATGCAACAACAGCTTGAGGCACTATAGTCAAGCCGTTCTGTCCTTAAGAGACCCTGAGTAAGTTTCATTTCTCTGCATCGCAGCTCTCATGTATGTAAATAAGGATAATACACATTTCCTCACAAATGAACAAATGAGAAAATACCCAGCACAATCATTGTCAGGTCTAAGAATAAAATAAGATTTAGCAATTACTACCATTGCTGTTTTTATGGTTAACCTACTGAAGCAGAATAAAAGTAAACATTATCTCAAGACACAAACTGGTACTCTTATTTTAGAGAAAAATTTCCAATGAGACAGGTAAAAAAGCCATTTTTACACTTACAAATAAAGTCAAATTATGGGTAGGAGGCCTACTTTGCCTCCTATTCACTGCCCTAATTGATGAGCCCAATTGGCTGTGGTCAATGCAGAGAGTGTCTCAGATGACTATGTGAAGAAAACACTCAGTTGCGTAACATTTTGCTCCCTGGCTACATGAAGTCCTAATTTTCTGATCATGAGCTATGTCCAGCAGCATTGTCTCTATGTTGCAGATACACATTCTCATTGTCCAGAAGAATCATATTCTTTGACATTCTCTCACCTCTTCTTAACTTCTAGAGGAGAAACAGCTATTGATGAAGGAGCCATCAAATAACACATTCCCAAATTCGAACTTTCACAGAAGGGAGGTTGAAATGGGTAGGATTACTTTGTTATTCACACTTTTCAACCATACGACATAAGTGTTACTCTGATAAACATAAACAACTCATCAGTAAATATTTCGAATAAATAGATGGGTAAGCTGTGGCTCACCATTGAAGACCGGCTCCATCTGAATACACTTCTCACATGGCTGTTTGAGGGGAGGAAGAGTCCATGATAGCATACAATAAACTAAAGGAGAAAGAAAACAATAAATAAATAAATAAATAAATAAATAAATAAATAAATAGGAGAAAAGCAAAAAGGAAAAAAAAGCTTGTGAGCTGGTATGATTAAACATTCGTTACTTTGTGGGAAAGCAGCTAAAGTGATTTATACTTCAGCACTCCATGCCGAAATCAAAGAGAATGGAATAGCAATGCCGATTCAAGAGTGCGTGGAGAGATCTGTGAAGCAGAGCACTGTAAAAGAATATTTTGATTGAGACATTTAATGGCAATTCAAACAGACTAATTATGAATTAAGGTACTAAAAATGCCTGTGATTTCACTTTTGAGGCAACAGCTGAATTTTTATTTCTAGATGCAATATTTGGCTACTCATCATAGTATGATTGGGACAATATAACTTTATTGTGTAAGTGATTTTGTGCCAACAATGTGAAAACTGAATTTTAGAGCCTGTTTATCTGCAAAATGAAACACATTCAGTATATTGGTTAGACTCTCTTGGCTCTTTAGCATTTAGAAACAAAGCACACGAAAACTAATATTTTTATGTTTTGCCAGAAATATTGTTATTGGAGAACATCATTCTCACAAAAGCACACATTTTAATCTTTATTATGTACACATAATGCATTATGTTCAAATTCAGTTCCCCTTTTTGGGAAAGTCTAAGGGACTGTTGTGACTGCATACCAAATCTAGACTAATAATAGAAACTGACATTATTATATATTTGCATTTAACTTACATTTAATTTACCCTTGTTGTTGCTAGGTGCCCTGGAGTTGGGTCCAACTTATGGTGACCCTCACAGGGTTTTGTTTTTTATTTGGTTTTTTTTTTTGTTTTTTTTTTGTTGTTGTTGTTGTTGCTACTGGGAGTTGAACCCAGGGCCTTATGCTTGCATGATTTGCAAGTGCTGGACCACTGAGCTGCAAGCCCAGCCCATTTTTTTACTTTTTGAAGCTGGATCTCGCTAAATTACGAAGACTGCCTCTGGTCTTGAACATGCAATCCTCCTGCCTCCACCTTTCAATTCGCTGGAACTATAAGCTTACTCCACTGTGCCTGGCCCTCATAGGGTTTTCAATGGAGGATTGTTTTGGGGTTGCTTTGGGAGTGGATTGTCATGTTCTCCCATTTTTGCTGTGCTGGGGATCAAACCCAAGTCCTCAGAGAATTCAGGAGCAGCACTCTACTAACTGAGCTATACTCCAGCCCCAAATTTACCCTTAATTATCTATCTATCTATCTATCTATCTATCTATCTATCTATCTATCAAATATATATATATATATATATATATATATATCAATGCTGTCCTTTAAAATTGATGGAGAAATAAAGATATTCCAGGACAAGCATGAAATTAATAAATACATGACTACTTATGTCTGCAGCTATAGCACCCTGACATCCAATCCCTCCTAATCTCAGAAGCTAAGCAGGGTTGTCCTGGTTAGGCCTTGGATAGGAGATTGCCTGGGAATATCAGGTGCTATAGGCTAGGAAGAATGACCTGGTAGCCCACTCCTGTAATCCACCACTGAAAACTCTAAGAATAGCAGAGAAGCACTGATAATAGTACTGGGTGTGGCACAGTGTTGTGGAGGGTTTCATTATGTTGTACACAGGGTCCCCAAAAGTTGGACTCCACTCGATGGCACCTAACAACAACATATATAGTTACTTTATTCTAATAAGTAAAAAGTTTGTTTTTGTGCTTAAGGTGTTATGATTCTGGCTGTGAGATGCTATTATTTTATAATAGTTAAAATGTTTATTGACTTCATAGTAAAAAGCATATCTTGGCCTTTGTATATAAATAAGTCTCGATTTTATTCTAGTATTTTTACTATGTTGTTATCAATGTATTATAGATTTTAACTTTTTCCTAAGTTATAGATAAGAAAATGCCCAAATCAAATTATTCTATATCAACTTTTATCTCATAAAGACAAAAATGAATGGTAGTTTGTACAGTTCTTCAAGCAAAATCAATACCACAAAAGAGATCTGAAAGTGATTTAGAATATGAATTTGAGAATTCATTTTACATCATTTGGAAG
>VMDO01006990.1:55834-95155 GCA_007922755.1 Pedetes capensis | reverse complement strand
TAAGACACCTTTCAAAATGTACTATAAAACATTTATTCACGTACCAATAATTATCAAAAAGAAGATATTTTAAACTATAATAAAATCAAACTAAAATTAACAAAAAACTTCTGGTTTCAAAATGTAGCAATCCTAAAAATTATAAGAACAACAATTTTCATGCGATCAATCATAAAACATGGAAAATGTCATGGAGCTATAATTAGTTTGTGGGGTCATATGTGACCCCACCAGGCCCTTATCTGGGTTTAGGCAAGTGCTACATTGCCACATCTCTGGCATCTGCCCAAAGACGAGATGCACTGAGATTATACAAAACAACAGGTTTGTGTAACAATTAAGAATTGAAATAATTTGCTGATCTCTTTTGACCCCATGTGTAAGTTAAGGGTTTTGACCTGTCCCTTTTGAAAATCTGGAATACTGCACGGTCTCCCCCACACCAACCCACTCCCTCTTGACAGTGAATCTGCTTACCTCTCCTCAGTCAGTCAGACCAAGCCTCTACCCTCACCACCTCTCTTCCAGAGTCTCTCTGCTCTGTAATGATGAGAGCAGTAGCTTGGAATTTGCCCTGGCATTGAAAAGGGGAAGAGATAAATAGCAAAGTCTTGGCCCATAACATGCGCTCACTAAAGCAAACTTCTCCCTTTCTCTTTCCCCTTTCCCTATAAGAATGAGACCTTAATGCTTCCGGAGCTTTTTTGACTACTCTAGAAACTCCATCTCTTTCTGAGCCAAAATTTGTCTCCCAGTGCTTCCATCCCTGTCCTGCACAGGTTCTCCAGAGCAGTAACAATGAGGGTGATCTTCTTCCCTCCAGGTTAGCCTGCTAGCATCCCTCAGACAATTCACAAAGGCCCTGAGTCTTTTCTTTTCCAAGCTGACCATCCCCCACCTTGGTTCCTCCTGTCCCTTCAACCACTTGGGGTAGCCATTAATCTCCTTCCACCTAAATATTCTAGTTCTATACATGATAATGAATAACTTCTTCCAGAACTCCAGTCCTATTCAAAATTCCCAGGACTACAACATGAACATTTTCTGAGATCAACAATTTTCCCTGCTCCAAAATAACTGAAAAATAAGTCCTAGCCACTGCTTTACTTCCAAATAGAACTCCACAAGGGAGGAGAAGGGAAAAAAAACACCTCTTAGGACTACAATGAATGGTAATGTCAAGTGAACGGGAATTTTTTTTTTTTAGAGTCTTGAATCCTAAAGGCTTGTCCTGTTCTTTTAACTAGACGTTTGAGTCTTGATCCATTAATCCAGAGCTAATAAATGTCTGGTGGCAATTTGCCAGTTTGAACTCACAAGTGCGAGTTTATTCATTATTAGGAAGTAGAGATCTCTGTGGGGAAATGATTGCAAACAGGATTAGCAGAGCAAGGAGAGGGCAAAGACTGTGTTGAAAAAAGTGCCCATTGCTAATCAATGGCCAACAGCTTCTTGTTGCAATGAGTTGCAAAAAAACAGTTGTAGTTCAGTGATTATTACCTTCATCATTTGCCAGAGCAGGAAGTGGACTTTGTGCACCAGCTGAGTTGGGATTTCCACTTTTTCACTGAGTGCCACAGACTGTGGTCCTATAGCTTCACAGCTGTCTGCTGGAGGACCATGATGGTAGCAACCTCAGCGAGACCATCTTGGAGGTCTCACTGATCACTTCCATGGTTGTTCCTCACCCAGGTTCATAGAGTTCCCAATTCCAGAAGGAGTTACACCAGAAAGCATACGGTGCTACAAGATCTCATTATCAAAGCCAGAGGGTTTAGATTTTAGCTCACATTCATGTAATGTGTGACCTGCAGTTGCTTAACATCTCCAGGACTTGGTTTCCTCCTTTGTAATAGAGGTGTTTACTTCATAGGTTGTGCTGAAGACTAAGAAAATGTGTGCAAAGTGCTCAGCCCAGTAAGGGCAACATAAATGTTTATTATCACAATCATGGTGGCATTCCCAGACATCTAGAGGGTTCCACAAAACCCTGCCCTGGTGAGCTAAACAGAGCCTTGAGTAGAGTGTGAAGATCTTGCTCTTCCTTTCTGATTCTGCTATTAGTGATGTGGTTTCCAATGCTTTGAACCAATCCCCCAGCCTTCTCATCTATGAAGATGGGAACATGACACTTGCTTTATATCTCTCAATATTGTAGAGATGGCATGAAATGGCATATGCATGATATATTTGGAAGTATCTGGTAAAAATTACACACAAATATAAGCAAAAATCTATCTGTCTACTTTTCAAAGGTACACAGCTTTCTAGATAAATATTTAAGGGACTTTAGCATCTAGAAAAAAATTGAAATGATGTGAGTAAAACTGTAATCTGAACAAAGACACCCTCTGCCATCAGTGAGCCTTTTCTCTCACCACACCAATATATTGTTGTTGTTGTTGTTAGGTGCCATTGAGTCGGTATCTGACTCATAGTGACCCTCATAGGGTTTTCAATGGCTGTTTCGGGATTGCCTTGGGAGTGGATTGCCAGGTTCTTCTCCCATTTTTGCGGTTCTGGAAATTGAACTCAGGTCCTCAGAGCCTGCAGCGCAGTGCTCTACCAACTGAGCTAAATCCCAGCCCCTACACCAATATATATCAGGAATAAAAACTGTAAAATGATAATATTGAGTACGCCACCTGCCAGACACCAGTGAAATGCTTTACCTACAACTGCCTGTCAAATTCTCACACACCATAGACAATAATTACACTCCATTTATAACTGAAAAACTTAAATTCAGAAAGGGTAAGAAACTTGTTTAGATTGGTAAAGCTAGAATTTGATCCAAGTCTGGCTAACTCCAAACACTTGAGCTCTTAACTATTATGCTTTGCCCTCCTCCTTTCAAATGGGCCAGTGAGCTGCTTACTTACTAGTGAAGAATGCAAGGAGCCTGTTCAGGAATTCCCTCCTGAGGCCTTTTTAGATTTCTGGCTGTGTCTGGCTACGCTTCATTGAGCACCAGCTGATGGTGCAATTTCAGAATTAGTAACTAGTGATATCAGAGAAGGAGCAAGACTGTAGTTCCAGGCCTTGCCTTTCTTTCTGAAGGCCCAGGAGGGCTGAGATGCTGTGGGTTGGGAGTTATAATGACAAGGATTTGAATTCCAGCTCAACTGAAAACCAACTCTGTGATACCATGAAAATTACTTAATGTCTCTAAGAGGACAAATGGAGTTGTGTCATAAGTAAAATAAGAATTACATTCGAGAGTTTGCAAAAGTTGCTGGGAAAAATAGCAGAGATGGTAAAAAGTGTCTAGCACATAGAAGGTCGCTAATAATTATAGTCATTATTTTTATAATTAGATAAAATTCATTTATAAAAAACAAAGTTTCCAAATGGCACATTATATGAAATTTAGAATTTCAAGTATCCATTTATACCTCTCCAAAATATTAAGCAAATATGAGCAATTATCCAATAATTTATGTCGGTTCACAAATGGTTTCCATATAAAAGATTTTGCATTTTCTTTCTAACCAAAAGATGCCCTGAAGTGGTGAAATTATGATAGGGGAGCAGAAATTCACAGGGGTTAGCAGAGCAATCTCTTGGGAGCATTAAAATGATTCTTGAGTAATTTCAAACTTAATTGTATTTGCACTTCCCACTGCTCTAAAGTCAAATCAAAATTCCTTGGCAAATAAATAGAATCGTACCAGGAGCTCTTGATTTATCATGTGATATTTCAGCATGCATTGCAAGCAGCAGAGGAACATAGGTTTAAGAGATACATGTTCAAAATTGCTGATGATTTGGCTGTTCTGTTGAGAAAGTAGACCAAGGAGAGTCAGGCATTAGGCCTCCCAGATTTGAACTGATAAACTCCTAACAGGCAGGCAGGCATTTGGCCAGGAGGATGCTACAGAACCCCTACAGAAAAGGGAAAGTCATATGAACCCGACCTAGCTCCTGCTCCCCCAGGGTCCTGAAGATCTGGAAGAAAAATAATTTGAGGAAGACCACCTAGGGTTCCTTGTCTGTGCTCTTGCCTCACCAACAGCCTGCCATTTTTGTACCATAGCTTCCTAGAAGAGCCAAAAGAGTGGTTGAGAAGCTTAGAGGGAAGAAGAGGGGCACTAAGATACTAGGCTGATCTTGGCAGCAGCTACCATACCCAAGGCACCACCTGATTTAGGCCTGGGTATCCCTTGATGGTGGAAGAAGGACCTAGCAACTCACTCCCAAAAATCAATCTGCCATTGAAAACCCTATGAATAGCAGAGAAGCACTGACAATAGTGTTTTACCTATTGTACATAGGGTCACCATGAGGAGGATACCAACTCGACAGCACCTAACAACAACAATCCCTTGATGGAGGGCTGGGGTTTAGCTCAGTTGGTAGACTGTTGCTCAGCACTCTCTGAACCTGGTTTTGATCCCCAGCATTGCAAAAATGGGAGAAGGACCTGGCAACCCACTCCCAAAACAATTCCAAAACAATTAGCCATTGAAAACCCTATGAATAGCAGAGAAACACTGACATAGTTGGGTTTGGCACAGGATCAAGGAGTGTTTTGTTCTGTTATACATACGGTCACTATGAGTTGGACCCAACTCAATGGCATCTAACAACAATAAATCCCCTGATGGAGAAGATCTCCATTGGTTAGGCTAGTCAATTATCCAATTTAGCCAAAACAAGGACTACATTGGCACTTCCCAAAGACCCACATCTTCTTGCCAATACATGATGCTCCCAGAAATGTGGTATAAGTATAGAAGTTAAGAGTTTGGACTCTAGAGTCTAGCTGATTTTCTACAGGGTCACCTAAGACATATTAATTTAACCTCTCTCTGTCTCAGTTTCTCAGTCTGAAAATTATAACAGCGCTATCTCATGAGGTTGTGATGAAAACATGACTACCTGCAGAATGGTTAGAATGATGCCAACACATAAGTCCTCAGTGCATATTGCTAACATGCTGAACAACGCACCTCTTTTTCACATAACTACACAGTTTGTGTGTGGCTCATTCTGTACTCTCAGGTTCACATCCAAATCTCATGACCGTGCAGGGAGTTGTGGCAGGTACCATCATCCCCATTTTACACATGAGCAACTGGCTTGAAGATCTTAAGTGCTTTACCCAAGGCCATGGGCCTACTAATTATCAGAGTGGGGGACCTGAATTCAGGATTTGGGTTTCCAGTTTAGAGATATTCTATTTACACATAACACAGCTTGTTCAGAATTTTGGCTACTTGCTCTTAGATAATACGGTTCCATTTTTTAAGAATAAAAATCATATATTTGCTTATAGATACCTAAAATTTTTCTGAAAATTATGTAAGAAACTGTTAATAAACGTTACCTCTGGGAGAAAGCAGTGGGTATAAGATGCCAAGAGAGAAACTTTATTTTCATTTATAGCCTTCTATATGATTTGGCTAAAATTTTCAATTTAATTAAAAGGAATACTTGCATATTCAACCTGTACCCACGCCTGTATCCAGCTGGGTGCATTCAGCCAGGGTGAGGGCCCACTGATGTCTCCTGGGGTCCTTGCCCCCAGCTGATGGGGAGCACCTTGTCAGGAGCAGCCATTCCCAGAAGCCAGAGCCCAGGTCTTTTCCATCTGTCCCCTTGAGTTTGAGGCACTACACAGTCACATGGGATAGGGCCAAAGCCCGCAGACAAAACACAGCAGGAGGAAAACCAGAATTAATTGCTTGAAAAGAAATGACCACAAATCGCCACACCAGGAGGGCCCCACAAAAGGTTCCTGACTTTCCAAGTGTCAATGAATAAAATTCTGTCCATACTACCAATTAGATTTTACATACCCCAAAGACAAACTAATCATAAATTCTAAAGTGGCCAATGATAGGATCCTCTCAGAGCTGAAGAACCACTTAGGTGTTCTTCATGAGTTGGGGAATGTCACCCACGCAAGTTCAGATGGCTCAGATTTACAAATAGAACAGGTGAAAGAGCCCCAGTGACAGCTGTTGGGTGATTATTCACAGAAGACCCCGATTCAGACAAGAATAAGTTACATAAAAGGGAAGGATAAAGAAGGAGGTGGCAAAAAGGCATTTGGTCCTTGAGGTCTCTGACGAGGAACAGATGGACACAATCAATTACTTAAATAATTCAGGAGAGGAAAGCTTGCTTGCACCTGAATTATCCAGATAATTTTTAAGAATAGGGTTTGGGTGAGGATTTCCCTTTAATCCAAATGAACTGCTTATATTTCCCTAGTTCATCAAATAATTTACTTGTCTGAGAGCAGACTCGGCTTTCAGGCCAACTGCAGCCACAGATGTGACTGTTCCTCTTATGGCTGTACTTCAGGAAAGAATTGGTTTCAAGCAGAGTCCCTTTTTTCTCCTTTGTGTCCTGGTAAGCCTTTCCTTTGGAAATAAACGGGGCTGGCTGTCCCTTTGATCCCATTGTGCAATTCTATCTCGTTCATCAAGCTTTGGCACCTGACCTGTGACAAGGGTATAGAAAATAGTACAATTTGAGCATTTCAAAGTGCTGGTTTTCTATTAAAAAGGGGGATATTTGACGTCCACCTTTAGCTCCACTTGCTTATCGAGGTTGCGTTTTCACAAATTTTTGTGGAAGTATAGCATTTATTTGCCAAAATTGGAAAAAAAAATTGAACAATAGTGAGTTCATATCCCATTGAATATGGTTGGAAACATCCACATCTGCGCAAAGACGGAGAGAAAGCCAGGAGCATGGTATCAGTGTTGCATCAGAAAATGGCCCAGGCCTGAGCTTCTACAGCCTCCAACAATGACCACAATAGCAGGAGTGAGAGCTCGCTCCGGGGATGGAGCCGCTTCTCCTGCCGCCATTGTGTGGGTAAATTAGAAGTGACACAGATGTAACCCTGGCCAGACACCTCTTGGCTCCATCTTCATCCGGGAGCTGTGCTGATTACCGGAAATGGCTGTTAACAGGATGACTAAATAGCCCATCTGAGGCAGAGGTTCTCAGATGATTCAGAACTCCTTGCCCTCAAGACTCTGCTGCAGAACTCAGTGGCATGAGTACCTTCTCCCCTCGCGAGACACTCCTCACTCATCTCCCTGATCTTTTCCTCAGAAACAGACAGCGCTGTAACCTGGGGCAATAGGAAATATCACACATCAAAAACAATCATTCTTTTTTTCCTAAGAAATATTTTTCCATGATAAAACCAAAGCCCCAGCAACAAAGCCAAGATGTTTGTCTCCCCCTGCTTTCGACTGTGAAAATTCCACTTTTCGCTTACATAATGTTTCTATTGTTTTTAATCAGGCGTAATTTAAACTGTATTGATTCTACTCATTTAAGAACTCTCCTTTCCTTGCATCATTTCCGTTTTGTTTGTGAACCCTTCCTAGCAGATTCTAACTCCAAGAAGAATCTTCCGGGATGACATTACTGTTACTGCTTAAACTTGTGCAAAGTACTTGCAGACCAGGCCAGGCCCTTATTCCATAACGAGAATCCACACTGCAACTACCCTGCTGATAGTCACACTTTTGCTCCCATTTGCCTGTGCTTCTGATTATAACTCAATATGTTTTCATTCGGTTTGTAGAGTGCCCCTTTTTAGCCTCTAGCTACTGGATGACACCATCTGTGATTGCCAAGGAAATTAAATTAAATTAAGTTAAAATTCAATCAACAGAAGATTGTTGCCTTTATGACTTTACTAGGAACCTTGAGATAATAAGCGTCTAAATGCCTCTCCAGATAGAAACAGGCCAGCTCTGCAGTAGCAACATTGGCCCATGGCTTAAGACTTTCCCAGAGCCAGGGGTCAGTCATTCACCCTTTCTGTCCCATTTCACATGGCCTGCAGAATCTAGGAGACAAATTGTTTTTGCTTCTGTAATCTGTACTTGGCTTATGGAAATCTTTGTTTCTTATCAAAAAGGAGAAAAAGCCTTTAAGTTCATGCAAGAGAGAGAGAGAGGGAGAGAGGGAGAGAGAGAGAGAGATACTTTTAATTTGCATAATACTTTATATGTTGTTGTTGTTAGGTTCTGTCAGGTCTAGCCCAACTCATATGGACCCTACGCACAACAGAACAAAACACTCCCTGACACCGTGCCATGCCCAGCACTATTTTCAGTGCTAATAAATTCTAGCTGGATTGAAGAGTTTTATTTTACAAATAAAAATAAGCCATAAAAATAGATTTTTTAAAGAAAGAGTAATACATTGACCTCAGGACTTTCTAAGCATTAAAAGTACCAAGAAAAGTAATGATCGAGTTAAATATACTAAATCTGAAAAAGCCATATCAAATAATATCATAAACAAAATGTAAATTCAAACGACAAAAGGGGAATGTTTGTGATATTTATAAAAGGCCACATACATTAATACACATATACACACAAACACACATGTGTATCTATATTTTAAGTCTTAGAATAAGTAGAAACATCTCATTTATGGTGTAAAGATATTAATAGTAATTAATGAAACACAAATAGCCAGAAATCTTGTCAAATTTACCTTTTAAAAACAGCACAGACATATACATATCACAGAAAAATGATGAGAAACTTTATGTGGCAAACTAACAAAGAGTCCAAAAAATTATTATTAATTTGATAACAATGAGATAAAATCAGCACTCTCATATGTTGCGCTTCTTTTTTTTTTTTTTTTCCAGTAATAATAGGTTGAACCCAGGGCCTCACACAGGCTTTGCAAGTGCTCTACCATGGAGCTACACACCCAGCCTGTTTTTTATTTTTTATCCTGAAATAAGTCTTGCTAAGTTACTCAAGCTGCCCCTGGCCTCAAACCTGCCATCCTCCTGCCTCTGCCTCTGGAGTCACTGGGACTACAGGCATGCACCACCATGCCCAACTGATGTTGCATATCCTTAAAATAAGAACTTTCTTAATGTAACATGCTACCATTTCCCTCAATGTTAACTTGGCAATATATATGAAATCTTAACATATTTTGGGGAGAAAATCATCCTTAAGAACTAACCAGAGATATGCACAAGAAATTTTGTGAAAGAACGCTTATCGCAGCCTCCTTTATGACATGAAAAAATTGGGAATAACATAAATATCAATCTGCATACATAAATTATAAACACAAAATGAAACATATACTTTTTAATAATATATGCTTATATGAAGAAATATTTACAATACTACTAAAAGCCTGATGAAAAATCATATGCATATGTACAGGTTTATATTTATATGTGTGTTATTCATATTTTGCTTAAATACTATATAAAATATTTCAATATCTTTGTAGATATTTGTATGAATGCATACGTAATCATAGAAAGAGAATGAGAAAAAGAAAAAGTTATCAAAATGTAAATAATAATTATTACCAAATGGTGGGAACATTTGCCATTTCTATCATCCTTACTCATTTTTCAAAACTTTATAAAATAAGACAGTATTACTTTATAACTTTAAAAGTAATAAATGTTACTTTAAAATATAATAACTTGCTTTTAGTGTCTCTCTCAAATGGCAGAATTCTCCTTCTCTTATTGTATAGTGAGGTATATTTCATTACCATTTCCCATAACCATGTTATAATTATCTTCTTAACCAGTTCATAACAGGAAGTGCAAAGACTCACAGTAAGGCAAAATACCAGTAAAAATTTCCCAAGGGAAAAAACTAAGTGGTCGAGCCAGGAAATGTGGTTTGCATTATCATATGTGGCTTCACATTTTGCCTCCCCCACCTCAGTTCTCCTCTGGTCCTGCCCTCCATCCCCCACCAACACTTCATCTAAACAAATGAACTCAAATTTGGAGAGAAAACATTGCCATCCCACTGCCTATTCACACTTAATCATTGGAACCTCTACTCTCCAAACCTGAGGTGCTCATAGGTAGACACCAGGCACAATGTTCTGACCAGCCATGTGTTAGAAAAACAAAAAAGAATTAGTTTGAATTCTTCTTAGGACCCCTGCCCCAAATAGAGAACTATCCTACCAGGTTCCATTTGATGAGCACTTATGATGTGCCATCATTTTGCTAAGTGTTTCATGTATATTATTTTGTCTTTTATTCTTAAAACAAACTTGTAAGTAGGCATATTGCTGTTGTTGGTAGGTGCTGTCAACTCATGTCTGACTCATAGTGACCCTCATAGGGTTTTCAATGGCTGATTATTTCAGGATTTCCTTGGGAGTGGATTGCCACATCCTTCTCCCATTTTTGTGGTGCTGGGAATCTAACCTGGGACCTCAGAGACTGCACAGCATTGCTCTACCAACTGAGCTAAATCCCAGCCCATGTAGGCATAAATATCCCCATTTTTATAGATAAGGCATTTGAAGCCCAAGGAAAATGAGTATTCTGACTAGTTAAAAAAAATCTAAGTTTAAGTCAGTGCCCATGTCTATATTCTAAACCACTGTGCCATATGATCTTCAAATATGATGAGAAATTGTGCTTTTAAAGCCAACCTGGATTCAAAACTTATGATTGGATTTGGAAAATAGACAGGAAACTCATTTATGTTCATCTTTCTCCCACTTTTTCAATAGATTGCTACTTGTCATGGCTCATGTCTTGACTACCCCAACCTCCAACCACCTAACTAAACTTTAGTCTTAGAAACCCACATAGTAAACACCTAAAAGAAACTAAATACTTTATATAGTTTCAGCAAATGAATTGTCATTATTCTTATGATATGGCTGTATCCACTGAGTCCTAAGACATTTAAGGGAACCTCATTAAATCACAACACTAATAAGTAATGGAGAAGAACCTGCTATCTGGAGTTGAACTCCCTGTTCCTTAGAGCCAATAATGTATGCAACATTAAAGGTATCACTCCAAAGTTATTGTTCCATAGCAGGTGGTTCTTAAGCCACTTACATAAAACTTGACCTCTGTATAGATAAAACTAGCTATTTAAGAAATCTAATACTCTCCCTTCATTCTCGTTTTTCCATGATTTGCTATTACCTGATAACATCTCTGTACCAAATCATTTTGTATGTTTATGAGTTTTTTATATATATTGACCATTTAATCCTCCTAAGGACTCTATGAATCAAGACACTATTCCTATACCCATTTCATAGGCAAGACAACTGAGGTCCAGGTATTAAATAACCAAATGGCAGACCTAGGATTTGAACCAGGGCAGACTGATGCCAGAATCCACACTGTGTCCCATAACACTGCACCATCCCTCTACACAAAACAAGTGCCTTGAAATAACATCCAGAAATGGCCAGAGTGATTGTAGTACTATTTCAAATACCACTGATTAAAGATGTGAGAAACTTGGAACAGGTCCAGGAATACATAACGATAATTATTAATGTTTGAAAAATGAAACATACAGGGAAATGTTAGAAGAATTGGAATTTCTAGCCTTAAAATGAGAAGTCTGAAGCAGAAGTTAGTAACTCTTCAAAGAATGAAGGATCATTATGGAGGGGATATAATCAGAGTTAATTCCTACTCCACAGAGAAGAATTTTAACAAAAACCAGCTTAAATTGCAGCAAGGGGAAATTAAGCCAACTTATCAGAAAGAACCTCCATTTGTTAACTTTCTACAAATTGTGAATTTCATTTTAACCAATGCCTACTTATTTTGCCAGTCCATGCATTATTCCTAATGAGGTCAATAATTCCCTTTGAATCTCCAATGATTAAATGGTACTCAGAATAGTGTTAGTTTCAAATGTTTTGTTTTACTTCTCAATTCCTTAATAATTAGCCACCCTTATCATGCTGGTATGAGAAATATCAAATGGGAATATATAATTAGTCAGATTATATGATTCCCCAATCCTTCTTTTAGAAAGTGTTTACAAAAAGCAACAGCCCAGGTTGGAAGTGGCATCACTTTCTTGAGATCTCTGTGAATAGAAGCAGAAACCAGTTTGGGCCACTTCCTATAAGGTCTGGCCCAGAAGCAAGGAGGGAAATGGGACTGACCTCTTGTGCTTCCTTCCTGCTGGATGAGTCTATACCTCCTACAGTTGGCCACCTATCCCAAGCTTCATTATTAGAGCCATGATTTCTTCATAACTGAGAAAAATAAAGTACAGGAATAATAGAGGTAAGAACTACTGATAGATAAGGCAAATCAGGTCCCGGGCTAATTTGAAAAGATCTCATAGTGTCTCCAGTTCAGATTGTCTCAATGTGATCCTTAAACTACTTTGCATTAGAATCATTTCTCATATTACATGTGTTAAGAATTCATCAGAAGCTGTATTTTAAGGACTCTTTACACTTTTTTTAAAGTTTACACTAGGCTCTAAGAACTGTTGGGATTCATGTCCAACACTTTCATCACACAACTGAAGAAAGTGAGTTCTAGAAATACCAATATTCGCCCAGTTCATTACTAGAAGAATTGGAGTGGAATCAGACATCCAGAATTTCCATGCTAATAACTTTCTCATTTTCTTGGAAGTATTTCAAATAGACTGTTAGAAAATGCCCTGTGTATTATACAATTGATGTCAAAACAGTGATCAGATGAGTTTGTCCCTCAGGATGTTTCCATTCTCTGCCATGGAGAAAGATATCAATGGCCCCTACATCAGTGGTGCTTGTTGTTAAGTGCCCTCGAGTCAGTATCCAATAGCGACCCTATGTACAATAAGTTAAACACTATTGTCAGTGCTTCTCTGCTGTTCATAGGGTTTTCAATGGCGGATTGATTTTTGGGAGTGGGTTGCCAGGTCCTTCTCCCATACATCAGTGGAGATAAGTCATTTGATGGACCCAGTCCATCATTTTTACCCTTTACCATCCTCATCATCAGGCTAACCTATCATTACTCTCTTAAATACAAAACTTCTTTCCCAGAAGAGATCAGAAAGATTTTTTTTTTTTGCCTTTTATTGGCTCAAATAAGTGGAAGCTTACTCATTCCTCAACCAATTACTGACAATGGGAGTAAAATACCATAAATGGCTGTGAGAATGGAGTAAAAGTGGGGAGTTGGCCCCAATGTCCACTTACAGCCCAGCAGGGAAAATGCCGGAGCAATTCCCACACCTTTCTTAAATGGGTCACTCCCCAGAGAGAAGTCACTCAGGGACTAGGCCTCCACCTAGCACTTTCCCCACCCTTAATGTGCATAGAGCTATTTTCTATTTTCAAAGTATGTTAACTCATTTCATCTTGGTCCGTGGTCTTCCTGTCCTGTACCCCAGCTTCATTCATGAGCATTGACTCAATGGTTTCAGAAGAGAAAAGCGCACCTCCTTATCTGTGCATAACAGGGTCCCACACACATACTCAAAATATACTCATATGTGCAGAGAAAAACATGTATCTCTGTCTTCATATGTGAACTAGTCTCTCTCCCAAGACCACAGAATCCAGGGCAGCAGAATTAAGAGTTTCATAAAATTTCATAACTGAGAAAAATAAAGTACAGGAATAATAGAGGTAAGAACTACTGATAGATAAGGCAAGTCAAGCCCCAGGCTAATTTGAAAAGATCTCATAGTGTCTCCAGTTCAGATTGTCTCAATGTGATCCTTAAACTACTTTGAATTAGAATCATTTCTCAGAATTTCAATAAATTGAAAGAATGAATTCCCTTGGAACTAGCATAGGGAAGCAAAGATTGCAGAAGGCAGGGTGGGGAGGAGAAACAATGTAGAGGGATAAAAGGGGAGAGGATATCTCAAGGTAAATGCTGGGGAAAATAGGGGAGCATAACCCAAATATGCATATGAGTTTTACTATGTATTTGTCAAAAGATTCCATAAACCTTGTAAGTTGATAAAAGTATAACCAAAAGTGATGTAATAGTTGCATAATGGCAAAAGCCAATGCTGTATTACTCTGTACCCCACCAACATTTACCAATAAAGTGGGAGAAAAAAAAGAGTGGTTAAATTCAGTCCAATCTAGTGAACTCAGAGTTGGATCTGACTGCACAGCACCTAACAACAACAAATGGAACTCAGAAGAACCATTGTAGTTTAAAACACAGTCATCTTATCTGGTTGAAAGATTCAGTATTTCAAATTCTTCCCACTCTGCCTCAAAATGGCCCTTAGGTATATGAGAAAACCTAACTGCAGAGAGGAGATGGGAACTGCAGGTCCACAAGGCATTCTCTGTCCACTTTTGGTGTTCCCACTGCAAAGTGCCCTCAAGGACATGCTGACTCCTCCACTCTATTCTGACCCATTCAAGTCCCCATGATTTCCCTGAATCCAGTAATAGTGAGCTTTCTCCAGGCTCTTCCCATTGGGAGCAAACACCCCCATGTCCTCCTCTCCTCCTTTTCAGGCAGCATACACATTATACACATTATACATTACACACCCCTGCCCCAACCAGAATGGTGAAGGAGGATATAGAGGAAGAAATCTGATAAAAGAGCATAAAAAGTAGCAGCTTCAAAAGTGTTATACGTATTACACACACTAATATGCAAAATACTCAGGGCATTCTCCAAAGCTACTTGAATAAACTCATCCTAGTAATGCATGAAGATGTAAGAAAGAGAAAGTAGGGCCAAATATAACTAAGTATAAAAACATAAAACAAAACCTGTCACTGCTGTGAAATATCAAAGCAGAAAAGATATGACTGTCCCCTTAGAGACTGAGGTTTAAGTGCAAAAGGGTAAAGTATCCATGAAATAAAGAAAAGAGACAGGTTTCCAGTAATCCTTACTGTGTCTAGACAGGCGACATCTAAAAGCCATATTGGCCAGAACTGTTTTTGCCATCAATCTGCATGGTGATGGGGCATAGAAGTATCAGTGACACGGGTGCCATTAACACATAAGCAACAGAAAAAAACATGAGCCAGTCTGGGGCCACAGCTGGAGGGATCTCTCTGATGACAGACAGGGCTTCAGTATTATCACAGCACCTTTTCTTAGTTCATAATTTTCCCTGAAAACTTATAAATAAATCCTTAACATAAGGTGCTTGGTGAAACAGCATTCAGTTGTGTTAAATTATAAGTCATATTTGAGACTTAATTTTTGGCCTTGGAGATAACAAAGTCATTCTCTATTTTCTTCCTTAATGTTTGAACTAAAACTCACACCCGATAATTCTTGTACAAAAGCATAAATATGTACCCTGCTATAAGGAAAACCATGCTTTTAAAAATAATTCTATTTGTTAACAATAATTCTATTTGTTAAAGAAAGAACCAATGGCCTCCTAACTTGGGTTGAAAACAATTAAAAATTTAGTTTGAGCTTTCAAATAAATATCGTAAACACTTCTATACTAGGCCAGCTACAATGCTAGGAATCAATGCTAATTAGCCAGAGTCAATGCTAATTAAAAATGCATTAAAATAGAGGGAAAAGATAAAGAAGATAGAGAAGGTAGAGAAGAATGGCTAGTAAATGGTCAACCCTCTGCCCTCACATGCAAATGAGGTTTTGTTAGCAATGAAGATCTGGCTGATTTCTTCTATTTTTCTTTCTGCTTTTAAATAGAAGACTTTGTGACTGAAAGATTATTTTAGAGATCCAACTTTGAGAAAGAAATCTTCAGCTAAGGTTATCTGAGTAACAAGTGGACCATACCAAGATGTTCCATCTTCCAAGGCAGCACAGAGGAGGTCATATCCAAGCCGGAATTTAAAAACCACATGAGATTTCCCCAAGCAAAGAAGGTGGAGGGGAATAAAGAGGAAGGCATTCTAAGAGGGAAGAGCATGTGCTGGGCAGAACCATACATCATTGCTTGGAGTATTTAGTTCATCTCTTCACACTGCTGATGTGAAGAGCCAGGAGATGTGGGTGAGAGCTTTATGTATCAGAAGGGCCCCCCCAAATGCCAAAGGCTTCCTAGAGGGTGACGTAAGACCAGGACAGACTACTTCCCACAGTGACCTTGGTGAGAAGAACATCAGTGGCCAAAATCAGGTTGTAGTGGGGTTAGGGAGCAGGATGTTGCAGTGTGAAATGGGAAAACGAAAGATTATCTAAAAGCTTAAAAGGATTGTAGAATAAAAATGGAAGGTTTTGTTCCCATTGTGCTAGAATTGGAGAACTTGGTTGCAGGTTGGGCTAAGGGAAGGAGCCACAGAACTAAAAATGCAGTAGGAAAAGGAGACTGTTAATAGAGCAAGGGTCCGAGCAAGATAGGAGGCACAGATGAGGGAGGACAAAGCCTCCTTTGAGGTCTCTAGAATGATATAGGGATAGAGGAGGTCAGAAATTAACCAGTTCCTGATGAATAATACCTAACCTTGTAAATAGAAACCAAGGCTCTTTATTTATATGAAATAGCATTATGTTCCATACAGGGTGGTCCCTCCACTCAGAAGGATTAGGACAGGCACTGCATTACAAAAGGGAAAGAGCTGTTCAGGGAAATAGAGGCAACTACTGGCAAAAATAAACAAATAAATGATAAGTCATAGAGTATCATCAGACCCAAAGGCTATTAAGAATGAAAGAATGAATTCATACTGACAGGAGCATGCACAACTTTGTGAATTTCTTCAACAGAGTTTGGCTGTGCAGCTGGAAATGTGTGTCAAAAACATAAACAAGGGGACTGGGGCGACCTCAGTGGTAGAGCACATGCTTTAGCATGCTCAAGGGCCTGGGTTCAATTTCCAGCATCAAAAAAACAAACAAGAAAGAAAAATACCATAAGCAAAAGCAGATACAGGGTACTGGTAAGAGAGGTGTGATAATGAACAGTGACCATTTTAGGCTGGTATCAAAAGAAATTGCCTGCAGCCGTACCACTGTGGCATCTAATCCCATCAGATCTCAGAAGCTAAGCAGGGTCAGGCATGGTTAGTACTTGGATGGGAGACCGCCTGGGAACACCAGGTGCTGTAGGCTTGGGAGAAGGCCCCAGCAACCCACTCCCAAAAATCAATCCGCCATTGAAAACCTTATGAATAGCAGAGGCACTGACTATAGTGTTTTCTCTGTTGTATGTAGAATCACTATGAGTCGGACACCAACTCGAGGGCACCTAACAACCACCACAATCAAAAGAAATCAGAAGACTGATAAACACAATCTTGAGGAGCAGACACTGTGAGGGTGACAGAGAGAGCAGGAAAGATGGTCAGTTTTGTCAGTTGTGTGGCACAGAAGAATGCTGAGCTCCCTTCCAGGTGTGGAGTAGTCCCCTGATGGCCACGTGCTGCTAGATGACAATTGTTGATGAAGATTAGAGATGAAGGCCATGGGCACTGAGGACATAAAGAACTGGAAAAAGGATGCTAAATGCATCACCTGTAGGAGGTAGGGATTCCTTCAGGTGATGCCTGAAGGTGGAGAGAGGAAAAGTCTCCATGTCACTCACATGGGGCAGATCAGAAATGGAGGAAGAAATGGCAACAGGGCATGGGTAAGCTTGGGATGTGCTTCAAAATGGGGAATGTTTTGGAAACAAAGAGAAATAATATCAACAAGGCTGCAGGAAGTGAGTGATACTATGGAGGGGAGGAAGGACAGACTCACTTAGAGATGCAAGAGCAGGGAAGTCTCCAGATGAGAAATACCATAGTTCTCCATTCTAATCCACACCTTTTCAACGGTTTCAGAGGACCACAAAATCAGATTCAAATTAGAGTCATGTGCAGATTGGACTCAAGCCAGAGAGCTCCCTCGACTGCAAATCCAATCCGTGCACAATTCTAATCTGCCCCTGATTCTGTAGCCCTCTGAAACTGTTGAAAGGGCATGGATTAGATTCAAGCATATGCAGTAGGTCATGGTTAGAGCCATTAGTGTCATGAGAAGAGGCTGAGGTACCAGAGACACAGAGCAAAAGGTGGCAAAGCAGAGCCAGGGTGAGGCTAGGAGTCTAAAGGAGGCTGCTCCAGAGAAACATGGAGGCAAAAGACTGAGGGTAATAGAGGGTCAGACCATCTATGATACTCAAGAACTTGAACTTAGTTGAATCAACAGGACTCAGGTTTTCCAGTTTCTGGGTAATACTATGAGAGCTCAGAAAGAGTCAAGGACCAGAGGGATATGTGTCCTGGTCCTCCAGCTGTTCCCCACTATGCAGAAACTCTCCCTGAGTCCCTCATAATATGTAGCTTAGTGGCCAGAGCATCTCAACTCTGTGTGCAATTTTATTAAGGTTAGCTGTTACTAGTAAGTATCATGCAACTTCTTTTTCTTACTTAACTCTGGCATGTTGGTAAATTCTCTGCTGAGTTGTATCTTATCTTTTCCCAGCTTTAGGGTAGGCTCTATAAAACCATGATTGGTTTTACTGACCAATTTAGTTAGGTTACAACATGGCTAGTAGTTCTGTTTTGTAATCTGGGAAGGAAATAAATTTTAGATGTCAATTTCTCTCTTCCTCTGTCTGCTTATGGTCAAGTGAACCAGAGAAGTTGGGCCACTAATATTCACATCTTCTGTGCAATGGCATCTAGAGTTTGGGTCCATAATCAAATATAGTTATAAGAACTGGCACTACAAATATTTATCATCTTGATTTCCCTGTCTATACCAATGTAAGTTTTAACTGTTTTTGCCAGTTGTTAACTAAATGTCTTCTATGGGGTTTCTTTCATAGCTTTATCGTTAACCATCTCAATTACAATAAGTTCAGATATTTATAGACTTCCTTGTTCTCCATATTAATTTGTTCTTTAATCTTCTAAACCTATCTGTTACAACTCTCATGGTAACCCAGAGAATAGGTAATCTTACCCACCCTGTGAACTACCTAAGTGAAAATTTCCACCATGATATTTGTCCACATTTTTCCTAGCATACCATATGCCATGTACACATTTTGAAAAAGGTGAATAAAATGAAAGATGTGTCTTTCACATTTCCTGTATATACATATTTAATATTTTGGGGTTTCTTTTGTTTTGTTTTGTTTTGTTTTTTTCCTGTTTGAAAGTATAATTGCTGCCAACAGAGATGGGTCTTTGTACATAAAACCTATACTTACTGTGGTACATGAGGAGTTAAGTTAAAGGGCCAGTCAACAATCTAGTTCTTGGTCTAAGAGAAGCAGGAAACTGTGAGGTCCTCTCTCTACTCTTGAGTTCCGCTCATTTTCTGTTTACTCTGGGAAAGCCCCCAGGAAACTAGAAGGAACTGGACACTCCATCACCAGGGCTCCCCCTCACGATGCTGAATCTCTGCTTCCTCCTGCCTTTCTCCATCTGGACAGCAAGTTAAGTGTGCTAAGCCTAGACCAAATGTCCCAGGCTCCCAAATCTGAAATATTAGAGAAAAAATTATATGTTACATACAACATACCTCAGATTCTCAGGAATGACAGTATTCCCAGCCCTTATCCAAAAGGGATATGTTCCAAGACCCCCAGTGGATACTTGAAACCATGGGTGGAGCCAAACTCCATATACATTAATATCCCGGATAATGTTTAATTTATAAACTAGGCTCAATAAGAGCTTAACAATAACTAATAAAATAGAACAATTATAACAATGTTCTATAACATAATTATTTAAAACTCATAATTATTTCTGGAACTTTCCCTTTAATATTTTCAGACCATGGTTGACTATGAATAATCAAAGTCATAAAAAGCAAAGCCACAGATAAGGGGGACATGATAATATCCTCTGTGTTCTTCATAAGATGGACTCAGCTTCATTTAGAGCAGGATTTCTCAACCTCAACACTGTAGATATTTGGGGCTGAATAGTTATTGCGGTGGGGGCCTATTCTGTGAGTGGTAGGATGTTTAGTAGAATTATTGGCCTGTACCCGGTGTCCTCCACTGGGGGCTGCTGGCAGCACACCCTCCCCTGTTTTTGTTGTTGTTGTTAGGTACCATCGAGTCATGTCCGACTCATAGCAACTCTTATAGGGTTTTCAATGGCTGATTGTTTCGGGATTGCCTGGGGAGTGAATTGCCATATCCTTCTCTCATCTTTGCGGTGCTGGGAATTGAACCCGGGACCTCAGAGACTACAGAGCAGCTCTCTACCAACTGAGCTAAATCCCAGCCCCACCCTCCCCTAGTAACCAAAAATGTCTATGAACGCTGCCAAATATCCCCTGGGAGGCAAAATTATTGATAAAAGACCATCCTGCTGATATGTATGGTCTCATAGGAGGTAGTACACTTGTGATCCCTGGACTGCAAAGGTGGAGGCAGAAGGATTAAGAGTTCAAGGCCAGCCTGCCTCAAAAAATAATTAACTTAAAAGTGAATAAAGACTATCCTCCTCAGTCCCTCTCCAGTCCTAGAAGAATTGCTAGAAAAAAAGAAAGAAGAAAGGAAAGTGAAAAATGGGAGCATGTAGAGAAGAAAGGGAAATAAAAGGAGAGAGAGAAAAACAGAACAAAATATGAGAACAGAAAAATAAAACAACAAAAGGGGAGGTGGTTAGAAAGAAATTTAGATCTGGATTTCAAGTAGGAAATATGTTTATTCACCTTCTTCAGACTTAATCCTAATTTTAAAGATGAGAATGTTATAACAAAATCCCTAAATCTGACACTGCCCAGCCCCCGTCAAAATAGACTCATGTTTGACCAGTTTACATATCTATAGGACTTTGAAAGAGAAAATGCAAGCCAGATTCCGATAGGTTTACAGATGGGGAACAACCAATCTTGCTAAAAAACATTCACTGTGAGTTGCTGAGTGAAGCTATTGGGAAAAACCTGGAAATACTGAGGGCTTTGCTCATCTGAATTGATGGTTTATTGCTTATTTTGTTTGCTTGTTTCATGATCACCATCTTAATATTCAGTGATGTGGAGAAAGAATTTGGACTTAGGTGATTCTTCTTAACTGGAGTTGGGATGGGAGACTATGAGATGTGGTAAATGATATTTGGAGGGGCTGGACAAGGGCTGTGGGCAGCTATTAATGGATCCTTAATGTAACCACTGAAAAGAAACCCAAACTGACTATCTGCAGTTTTAGCAAGTTCACTAATTAGCAGCGTATATGTACTTTTTTATGAGAACATCATTCCTATGCTTTAATGAAATTGGGCTTCTAAACTTTAAGAATATGCAAACTCTCTTATTTCAGGTATATTAGTTTAGTGCTAACAGGTGAAGTTATAAAATGAAGTAAATGCACTTGAAACAAGAATTTAAATGATTTATAAATAATTATAACCAAATTTAACTAATTTAGTAGATATGTCTCCAAAAATCACTAGGCTCATTAGTCTATAGATACACATGACATCGTATTAATGATAAAATCCATGTCAATGGTTCTTGCTTCCAACTCATCAAGAAACCCCACCTCCTGCCAAGTTCTCCTATATTAGAGTGGAATCTTATGGATTCTCCTAAGGTTAGGTATAATCAGTTGACTTATTATCCTAATGAGGCTGCTTCTGCTGACAATAGCTGATACTAATGAAGGGCAAAGAGCCACTGTGTTCTTTCCTTCTATGTTCAGTCATGTGCCGTTTAACAACAGGGATATATTCTGAGAAATGCATCATTGGGCAATTTTGTGATTATTCAAACATCCTAGAGTGTACTTAATACAAGTAGATCAGATATTACTTGATATTAATTTGTACATATTACATATGTACATATGCACATATCTGAGCAGTATAGCAGAGCCTGTTGATTCTACACCAAAAACCTGCACAGTATGTTACTATACTGAATTCTGTAGGTAATTGTAACACAAGGATTTGTATAACCAAACATAGAAAAGATAGAGTAAATTATGGTATAAAAGCTAAAAATTATACATACATATATATATATGGCATTTACCATGAATGGAGCTTGCAGGACTGGAAGTTGACCTGGGAGTGAGTGATAAATGAAATTGAAGACATAGAACATTACTGTCTACAACTGTACCACCCTGGTGACCAATCTCATCTGATGTTGGAAGCTAAGTATGGTCAGGCCTGGTTAATACTTGGATGGGAGACCACCCGGGAATATTGGATGCCTACGCTTGGGAGAAGGACCCAGCAGCCCACTCCCAAAACAATCAAACATCAAAAACCCTATGAATAGCAAAGAAGCACTGATAATATTGCCGGGTGTGGCATAATGTCAGGTAGTATTTCCTTCTGTTGTAGATAGGGTCCCTGTGAGTTGGACCTGACTTGATGGCACCTAACAACAACAGGACATTACTACACATGACTGTAGATGTTAGAAACACTGTACAATTAGGTTGCACTAAATTTATAAAAAAATATATTTTTCTTCAATAATGAATTAGTCTTAGCTCACTCTAATTTTGCTTTGTAGATTTTTTAATTCTTTTAAACATTTTAACTCTTGTAATAGGATTTAGCTTAAAATACAAACATATGAATAGCTGAACAAAAGTATTTTCCTTCTTTATACTCTATTACATTTTTTCTGTTTTTAAAATCTGTACTTTTTTACTTCTTAATTTTTTTATTAAAAATCAACACAGAAGCAAACATTAGTGGAGATCTATTCAGTGTCAAGATCACCAATATGGCTGTCTTCCACCTCCACATTTTGCTCACTAGAAGATCACCAGGACAATAACATGCATGAAGCTGTCATCATCTGTGATGACAATCCCTTCCTCTGGAATACACCCTGAGGGACCTGCCTGAGGCTCTTCCTGAGGTATTATCAACCTTTTCAGAAATATGTCCGTGGTGGTTTGTTTAGTTTGTTTCATTTTTCATCACAGATTCACTTACGGGCAGAAAATGCACAATGAATATTGCTGCCCTTTAACAGAAACCTTTTGGCATTGAGGTCTAGGCTTACAAACTTTTAAGGAGCTTGTGGAACTCTGCAAAAGCTTCTGCTAAACTCTTCCCTGTGAATTTTCTTGGAAGTTCTTTTTATTCTCCTGTAGTATCCTTCTCTCTTGCCTCTTCTTCAGTTATGCATTCAGTAAGAAATAAGAATTTTCCAGCTCTATAATAACCTTGGCCTGCAGCCATACCCTTGTGATATCCAGTCTCATGAGATCTTGAAAGCTAAGCAGGGTCCGGCCTGGTTAGTACTTGGATGGGAGACCACCTGGGAAAACCAGGTGCTATAGCCTTGGGAGAAGGACTCAGAAACCCACTCCCAACAAACAATCAGCCATTGAAAACCCTATGAATAGCATAAAAGCACTGACAATAGTGTTTCACCTGTTGTATGTGGGATCGCTATGAGTTGTACACCAACTTGACAGTACCTAACAACAGCAACACTAATAACCTTATGGAACCACCATCCTATATGCAGGATGTGATTGACAGAAACATCATGCAGTGCATAACTATACTATGCTCTCTTGGAGAAAATTTAAAACATGGCAACTTGAGTCAAATAGCTCTTTCAAATTTCACATCTTCACTAGGAGGAACCCCACCTGACAAACAGCCAGGCAGAAAGACTAATATGAGTGACAGTCACCACCATTTGCTCCTCCAATCATAACTTCTTCAAGGAGCATGTGCTTGCCTCTCTCTGGCGGTAGGATAAGCTCTTTGGTGGCCCATTATGCCTTCATACAAACAGGGTTTTCAATGGCTGATTGTTTGTTGGGAGTGGGTTTCTGAGTCCTTCTCCCAAGGCTATAGCACCTGGTTTTCCCAGGTGGTCTCCCATCCAAGTACCACTCTTCTCTGCCAGCCTGTTGGATATGTACAATGGCCCATTCATTTAAGATCCTCAAGAGTTTTGCTCTGTATCAGGCAGGCTTTGATGGACTGTCCTATACATGACACTCTTCTTAGAGAATCTGATGCCTCCCACGGTCTTTGATACATAGGCAGGAGGTCATGTCACCTGCTCCCCAAGCTATGATTCACTTGTTGGATGCTAGTGACACCAGACCTGAACCAAGGGCTTCCCAAGACTGGGTAACAACCTGTGGTTTATTATAATCTGTGGCTTGATACAACCTGGGCCAAATAATTGCCATACTAGAAATAAGTGGTAGCAGAATAGAAAGAAAGAAGCCTTCAGTGGAGTTATAATACTGCTGTCTTGGTCTGACCATTTGTGAGACCTGCTGTCCGATCACCCTGCCAACTACATCAGTTGTTAGTCCTAGCTGAGCTGGACTTCTTGGCCAGGGAGGGACACTTGGGCCACAGAGAAACTGAAATATGTTCAAGGAGCCAAAGGCAGGTGAGACATGTTTTATTCTGAGGCGCTCCTTTCCATTCCCTCTGTGGTGCCACTGCCCACAATTATTGCCCTCTGTGTGCCCTGTTGTCTCTCCATGCCCCTCAGTCCTCCCTGTACCCTGAAATTTCCGCGGGTCCCATCCTCTCCCGGGTACACCTCTCTGTGCCACCAGTGTTCACAGAGGGGCTTTTAGGGCTTTTACACAATAGTGACCAATCGCCAGCTCATGGTCCAATCATGTCACCATCATACAAGATGTATATTCAGAAGGCTACATAAGATAACAGTAGGTGCGCATGCAGGTGGTTACAAAACCATGATTCAGCATGATGAATAAGGCACATGCGTTAGCTGGGACATGTGCATCATCAGTGTCCTGTTATCTCTGCCTGTTTATATTTGCTTTATAATTTGGGTCAGCATGACCTGGTTCAACATCTGGGTATGCCAAGAAGACTGTTGGCATCATTACAATCAAACTTCTTTAAGCTAGGGCCAGGTAGAGAAGATTTGTGCTGTTTGAAACCAGATGAATTCTGATATCTGAAATTTTAGTTTCAATCTCCAGTTCTTCCTGCTTCACCCAAAGAAGAGTAAGGTACTACCCGAGCACAGTGGAGGCTACCCCATCACAAGCCTTCAGAAAGAAGGTGCACACAGCAAATAACTCAGGAATATAATGTCAGGCATAGGGTCACTGAACTTACAAGGGACAGAGTCAGAAATTAAGCAAACAGGGAGATATACTACTGTCCATCTTTGCTTTTCTGACACATTCCAAGAAAGCTCAGAAAGAACTGACCTAGCAATAGGCCAGAGGTTTGGAGATGAGTGGGGGAGGCTTTCCTTTGGCCACAGAAGCTGGTGCCTAACTGAATTTCTTCTGAGGCTCATAGCTGTAGGGGCCTGTGCAGTCCCCCTGAATGTGCTATTCCTGGTGTCTTAGTGCATTGTGTGCTGCTACAGTAGAATACCACAGAAGTTTATTTTCATAGATCTGGAGGTTTGGAATCCCAAGATGAAGGCCTCAGCAGGTTTGATATCTGGTGAAGGCATCTTTTCTGCTTCAATGGCTCCATGTTGCTATATCCTCACACAAGGAACAGGGAAGGATAAAAAGGACAAATGCTGTGTCCTCACCTGGCAGAAGAGCATAAGAGCTCAAACCCACTCCCCAAGCCCTTTTTTATAGTGGCATCAATCCATTCACAAGGGCTCTGCCTCCCAGTACTGTTACTCTGGGGATCGACTTTCCAGTATATGAATTGGAGGGGACACATTCAAAGCATAGCATCTAGGTAGAAGTTGAAATGTGACTCCCTACCAAGTCAATCTATGAATACCATTATTTAAAAAGGAAGGAAGGAAAGAAGGAAGGAGAAAAGAGAAAAAAGAAAAGAAGAAAGGAAGAAGAGAACTGCTCAGGAAACAGAACAGGATGGTAGAAGATGGTGACTAAGGTTCTCTGGTGATTGTCTCTTCATAGACACACCAAGTTAAACAGCTATTGATACAACAAACTACTTTCACAAGAGCAAGGAAGTCAGGTAAGAGATCACAGTGATTGCTTTTCATATAACAAAAGGAAAAAGATTTGCTGAGGAAGGAAGGAAGGAAAAAATCTTAACATTCCTAATCCCCAAACTCAAGTAGCCCAGTACAGAGAGAAGCACCTCCCACTTGGAGGAGGGAGTGAGAATGAAGTCCAGACCTGAGACTTGAAACCCAGTATCAGGCCCACCACAGTGAAACTCAGTTCAGGGCAGAGCCTAACAACCCCAATTCCAAGACCAAAACTCACTCACTATGACTGAATCAGGACAGGTGCTGACTGCCTCACAACTCCACCTTTATTCTCATGACAGAACAATGATCAGGACCCCACCCACTGAGGGGGCAGAGCATGAAAGCTAGCACTGTGCTTTGTGCCATCAACCTCAGTAATCATAATTTCCAACTATTAATTGGCATAGGTTACCCTTGTTGATCAATATCTCCCAAATTTATTCATCAAAGTTAAAATAGATCTACCCTTGCATTTGTTAGACTTCTGGAAAGTTTGCATTGCCATTTATATACATATATTACATATAAGAAAGAGGTATTTCCTTAAAGAACACCAGGCCTCAACCAAAAATAATCAAAATTATAAAGGTAAGAGTAAATGAAGCTATTACTCCAGCAGGAGAAAGCTGTCCACCTTCTGAGTTAAACTGGAGTCCATGATCCCAAAAGAAAGCATTATACCAAGGGCAATTCCAGGCATAAGGGCAGTAATATCCAGACCAAGCAATGGGAGAGGCTCAACTTGAAATCACACAAAACATGAAAAACCAGGTTGGAGAAGATGCCCCAATTGACCAAAACCTTTCAATAGATGATTTTTAAAGTAACATAAATTTTAGGTATGCCAGAAAAAGACTTTAGAAGTATGCTTATAAATGGGATGAAAGCCAACCAAACAGATGACAGCAATCAAAATACTTGACAAAAAGGTATCTAACTTAGGAGAAAAATTCAGCAAAGAAATTGAGATCATGATGAGGAGTCAAACAGAAATTCTGGAATTACGGAACATAGTAAAAGACCTTAAAATAATAGTAGAAACTTCAGTGTCCAGATTGGACTAAACGAAAAACAGGATTTCTGAAACTGAAGAAATACTTGAAGATCTTGTCTATTTAGGTGACAAGAAAGATAGAAAGGTGAGGCATTATGATTAATCTTTCAAGAGGTCTTTGATAAAATGATGAGATGTAACCAATGAATACAAGTGTTTCACAAAGGAGCTGAAACCAACACTAAGAGAATAGGAAATCTTTTCAATGAAATAATACCTGAAAACTTCCCAAACTACAGAAGCATCCAGAACTCCAAAGCAGCGGAACTCCCGCTCCATGAAATATTATAATGGGAATGCTAAATCAGAGAGCAAAAAAGATATTTTAAAGCCTACAAGAGAGAAATGCCAACTGATTTACAAAGGTAAGCCCATCAGAATAACAGCTGACTTCTGAAAAACAACTCTAAAGGCAAGGAAAGCATGGTCAGACACTATACAAGGCCTGAAAAAGAATAAGTATCAATGAAGATTACTTCACCCAGTAGAGCTATCTTTTAAAATAGAAATAATTCAACACATTCCATGATGTTGACAAGTTTAAGTGATTCACAACCACCAAGCCAGCACTGCAGAAGATTCTTAAAGAAATACTATATGCAGGAGAAGTAAGACAAGCTGAAATGCAAGACTAAAGGAATAAGTACAAGACATTAGGGGAATTCATAACACAAGGTAATTATGAACCAAAAAGAGAGAAACAGTGAAATGATGCAGAATAATAAGCTTTTCTCAATAATTACTCTGAAAGAAAATCATCTCAACTCACCATTCAAAAGGCACCGACTGACCAGTTAGGTTAAAAAATAAAAACCTCCATATTTGGGATTCAAGAGACTCATCTCATCCCCAAAGACCATAAAAGTCTGAAAATTATAGACTAGAAAACAATATACCAAGCATGTGGTAATCAAAAAAATAGAGCAAGGGTAGATATGCTAATTTCTGATGATTTAGACTTCAATCCCAAACTAATCAGAAGAGATGAAGATGGTCACTACATATTAATAAAATGAACAATCAACCAGAAAGTCATAATGTTACTTAATATTATTCACCAATTTAGGAACATATAATTTCATAAAATAAACTTTATTCTCAATGAAGGAACACATTGGTCCAGATATAATAATTATGGGAGATTTCAATGCACAATTCTATTCAAGAGACAAGTCATCAAAGAAAAAACTCAGCAGAGAAATGATGGACTTAAAACAGCACCATAGACCAAATGGACCTAATAAATGTCTAAAGAATATTCCATCCATCGGATGTGGAATACATATTCTTCTCTACACCACATGGAACTTTTTCTAAAATAGACTACATTTTAGTCCACAAAAATGGCCTCAACAAATACAAAAAAATGAAATCATCCCCTGTATCTTACCAGATCACAATGGAATAAAACTAGAATTCAAAAGCAAGAAAAACTTCAGAAATGTTACAAATACATGAAGACTTAAATAACAAACTTCTGAATGACCAATGAGTCATCAAAGATATCAGAAAGGAAATTTAAAAGCTCCTGCAGTCAAATGAGGATGAAAACACATACTACCAAAATAAAGGGTATACAACAAGCAGAAAGTTCATAGCTATGAGTGTTTTTATCAATAAGTTACAGAAGGCCCAGTTAAATAACTTAATGGCACACCATAAGGCACCAAAAAAAAAAAAGAGGAACTAAAGGGCAATATCTCTGATGAATAGATTCAAAACTCCTCAACTAAATACTAACAAGCCAAATGTAACAGCACATTTAGAAGATTATTCATCATGATCAGGGCTGGGATTTAGCTCAGTTGATAGAGCACTGTGCTGCAGTCTCTGAGGTCCCGAGTTCAATTCCCAGCACCACAAAAATGGGAGAAGGGCCTGCCAATCCACTCCCAAGGCAATCCCGAAACAGTCAGCCATTGAAAACCCTGTGAGAGTCGCTATGAGTTGGATACTGACCCAATGGCACCTAACAACAACAACATCATGATCAAGTGGGAGTTATACCCAGGATCTAAGGATGGTTCAACATATGCAAATCCATAAGTGCAATACACCACATGAACAGAATGAAGGATAAAAACCATATGGTCATCTCAATACATGCAGGAAAAACCACTTGATAAAATTCAACAACATCCCTTCATGATGAAAACTCTGAACAAATTAGTTATAAAAGAAATGTACTTCAACATAATAAAGTTCACTTATAATAAGCCTACAGCTAACATTATATTGAATAGGGAAAAGCTGAAAGCTTTCTGTCAAAAATCCAGAAAAGATAAGAGTGCCCACTTTGACTACTTTTACTGAACATAGTTCTGGAAGTCTCAGCCAAGGCAATTAGGCAAGAGAAAGAAATAAAGGACATCCACATTGGAAAATAAGTCACATTGTCACTGTGGATAACATGGCTTTGTGTAAAGAAAGCCCCCCAAACGCCAACAAAACTATTAGAACTAATAAATGAATTCAGCAAAATTAAAGGATACAAACCAACACACAAAAATCAGTAGCATTGCCATATGCAAATAGCAAGTTATCTGAAATAGAAAAAAATTTTAAAGCAACCCTATTTACAAGAGCTACAAAAAGTAAAATACCTAGCAATAAACTTAATCACACAGGTGAAAATTATAAACATTGATGAAAGAAACTGAAGAAGACACCCAAAAAGTGTTGTTAAAATGTCCACACTACCAAAAGTGATTACATAGCCAATCCAATCTCTATGAAAATACCAATGATATTTTTCAGAGAACTAGAAAAACACAATTCTAAAATTTATATGGAACTATAAAAAGAAACCTGAACAGCTAAAGCCATCTTGAGTAAAAAGGACAAAGCTGGAGGTATGACAACAATCTGACTTCAAAGCATACTATAAAGTTGTAACAATCAAAGCAATGGCACTGGCATAAAAACAGACACATTGGCTGGTGCAATAGAATAGAGAGGCTAGAAGTCAATCCACACATCTCCAGCCAACTGATTTTTGACAAAGGGGCTATGAACATGGAGAAAGGCTAGTCTTTTCAATAAATGGTGCTGGGAAATTTGATATCCACATGCAAAAGAATGCAATTAGAGCCCTATCTCTCAGCAGTTCCAAAAATGAGCTCAAAATGAATTAAAAACTGAAATGTAAATTGGAAATATGAAACTGCTAGAAGAAAACATACAAAAACTCCTCAGGACATTGGAGTGGGCAAGAATTTTTAGACAAGACCTCAAAATCACAGGAAGCAAAAGCAAAAATATACAAATGGATTATACCAAACTAAAAGGCTTCTGCACAGTAAAGGAAACAATCAACAGAAGGAAGAGAAAATCTACAGAATGGGAGAAAATGTTTGCACACTACATATCTGACAAGGGGCTGATATCCAGAGTATATGTTATTGTTGTTAGGTGCCATCAAGTTGTGTCCAACTCATAGCGACCCTCATAGGGTTTTCAATGGCTGACTGTTTCAGGATTGCTTCAGGAGTGAATTGCATAGGAACTCCAAAATTCAGTAGCAAAAAAAGCCTTAAAAATGGACAGATATATTTGGACATTTTCCAAAAGAAGACATGAATAGTGTACACGAGAAAAAGCTCAATAGCAATAATCATCAGGGAAATACAAATCAAAGCCACAATTAAGTATCACCTCACCCCAGTAAGAATGGCTAATAGTCAAAAAGACTTAGTTTAGATAACTAGTGCTGGCAAGGATGGAGAAAAAGGGGAACCCTTGCACCATGTTAGTGAGAATGCAAATTAGTAAAGCTATTATGGAAAACAGAACGGAGAGTCCTCCAAATATGAAAACTAGAACTACCATATGATCCAGCATCCCACAGCTGGGTACGTATCCAAAGAAAATAAAATTAGTATGTCAAAGAAACGTCTGCACTCCAAGATCAAGTGATGAATGGATAAAGGAACATGATACATAAACACAATGGAATACTATTTGGCCATGAGAAAGAATGGAATCTTGTCATTCAGCACAACATAAATGGAATTAGAGATCATTATGTTAAATGAAATAAGCCAGGCACATAAAGACAAGTGCCACATGATCTCACTCATATGTGGGGTCTAAAAAAGTTGATCTCATAGAAATTGAGTATAGAATAATGGTTACCAGAGGCTAGAAACCCTGAGGGGGATGGGGTAGGGTTGATCAATGGTTACTAAACTACAGTTAGAGGAAATTCTGGTATGCTCTTGCACAATAGCATGACTACACTTGTAGATAACAATAACGTAGGAGATAATTATGTTTAATGTAATTTAAGCATTGCATGATATATACATGTATCAAAACATTACATGGTGCCCCAGCCATATGTATAATTTTTATGTTTTATGTATCAGTTTTAAAATAATTTTTCTAAACCTGTGCTCAAATATACGAAGGGTAAAAATCTGATTGATGATGCAATAGACCTCTATCATTTGTGGCTGCCAATGATTTTGTTAACCACATTTTTGTAATGTTCTACATGATCTCTTACACTTTTCCCAAGGAGAAAGTTTGTCAAAACTTCCATTTCAAGGACCCCTTGCATGTGACTAGCTTCAACCAAGCATTTTTGGACAGGACCTCAAAAGCACAGGAAACAAAAGCAAGAATATACCAATGGGATTACATCAAACTAAAAGGCTTCACCTGTGAGATTTGGAAGACCAAAGTAAAATGTAGGAAGTCCTAAAGTAAAATGTAGGAAGTTCCCCTCCTGGGAAGCATGGTCATGAAGGTGTTAAGTTTACTTGGGGCAGCCACATCAGAGGGGCTGGTGTCCACGTGGTGGTTTTGGGAGCACTGAGTGGCAGGTGGAAACAGCCATGGGCTTTCTACTGGGATGGTCTTATGGAGTAATTGAACGTGTGTCCTGGCTGGTCACTGCTGCTGTGTGGCATCCACACTCGATTCTCTCACTATCTCCCAAATCTGTAAGCTGACTGCCGGGCGTGGTGGTGCATGCCTGTAATCCCAGCGGCTAGGGATGTAGAGACAGGAGGATCGCAAATTCGAGACCAGAGGCAGTCTGTGTAACTTAGCAGGACCTTGTCTCAAAAAGTAAAAAAATGGGCTGGGGAGTAGCTCAGTGGTCCAGCACTTGCAAAGCACGCAGGCACGAGGCCCTGGTTTCAACCCCCAGTACCGGAAAAAAAAAAAAAAAAAAAATCTGTAAGCTGACTAACACCCTATAGCAAATCCCTTTCTGTTAATGTAATCGGGTGTCCCCTGTAGATTGCAGTAGAACCCTCAAACCTGCTGTCACAGAGCTGAGCTGGACAGGAGATACATAAGAGAAAGAAAGAAAAAGAAAAGAAAAGTAAAGAAAAGAAAAGGGAAAAAAGAAAAGAAAAGAAGGAAGGAGGGAGGGAAAGAAAGAAAACATGTCTGTGATGGCCAGCAAGATCCCAAGTGGACAGTATATTTAATTGGAAATAGAAAAAAGTATCTTCAGTGAAATGAAACAAGAGTTTTCCATATAACAGGCACTTGCAGGATCTCATCCTTTCCTCTTTTTGTCCCCAAGAACGTATTTTGCTGTTTTCATGTTCAGTGGCCATTTATGTGTCCGTCCCTCCATAGACTGGGTTCCATAAGAATGGTAACTGTGTTTATCTTTGGGTCACTCAAGTTAGTGTCTGAGCCCAGGGCTTTGAACTTCATAAGAGCTCTAACAATGCTTTTTAGATGGGATATAGTTATTGGCTACAAGAAATTCCCAGCCCCTCCTGAGGAGCAATGAAAGTTTCCTTTTATGAGGGATACAGTAGGCAGAAAAAGCTTTTCTTGATTCTTGTTACCTGAGGATATGGCCTCAAAAAGTCTGTGTATGGAGCGAGGCCGAGTGGATCCCACCACCCCATAGTTTTCCTGACAGCTAACTCTGGCCCTCTGACGGTTCTCCAATTTGTATTTATATCTACACACGCCTCTTCCATCAAAATATGCCATCTGCAACTAAAAGATATTGAATCAAATATTAATGCCCAAATGCCCACACATTTTGGTAATGCCTTCAGCCTCCTTCACAAAGGATTTTAATGCACTCTTGTAATTTTAGTTCAGCACAGTGCAATCAGCAAATATCAATTTCTCTCTGGGACCACAAAGACTTGTTAACTGCAATTCTGCTACTCAAGCCCTAGTGAAGGAGAGAGCTGCTGTGTCAGACTCTCAGAAATTCTCTCCTCTCTGTAGACTTGGCATGAGGAAGCTATTACCACGCTCCTACTGGATGGGTTTGTTTGCTTGTTTATATTAGCAATTTTTTAGTTAGTGTGCAAATTAATAGGTTTCATTATGACATTTCCATACATGCATATCATTGTACACTGCCCATGTTCACCTCCTCGCTTGGGAATTCTGCGTAAGCATCTACCTTTTTTCTCTGCCTTTTAGACTCCTACCCATTTTGCAAGGCTAAACTGAAATGCACCTGCAGCCATAGCCCTGTGGCATCTGATCTCATCAGATCTCGGAAGCTAAGCAAGGTTGGGCCTGGCAACACCTGGTGCTGTAGGCTTAGGAGACGGACCTGGCAACCCACTCCCAAAAATCAATCCACTATTGAAAACTCTATGAACAGCAGAGAAGCACTGGCAGTAGTGTTTCGCCTGTTGTACATAGGGTTGCTATGAGTCAGATACTGACTCCACAGCATCTAACAACAACAACAAACTTAAATGCCACCTCCCAGAAGCTGCCATCATCTCAACCAGAAATGCTCCTTCTTTATTTCCACTTCACATATCAAAAACTACCTTGTCTAGTAATCATTTGTTTTTGTTTTATATAACCTGTCAGATGAACAGCTTGGGAGAAATTTGTCATCTCAAAGATTCAAAATCCCAGAACAATACAAGTCATGAAATATTTGTTGTCTAGATAAACGGTAGAAATTGTCGGTTCTACTACCAGCATTAGGATGGAAGAGTCTAGAAAATTCAGGGAAAATACAGTTGAAATAGATTTTTGTGGCCTAGCTAAGGAATGAACTACCTTTTAAAAACATATTTTCATGGAGAAAAAAAAATCTAATTTATAAGACAATTTGTATATGAAGTGGGCCTTGATAAAAGCACACTGAATTTACTCTAGCTTCAAATTCTGGACCCCTGAAAGAAAAGTAATTCCTTTTCTGTCTTCTTCAATGACAAAATAATCAGACTCCTTGTCCTTCATAAGCATTTTCTATGTCCAGGCCATGAGAAAATAAAGGAGGCTGCTGGGTGGGGCTTTTTCCCATTTCCCCTCTTGCCAGCCCATTCTTCATTCCTTTTTCATTTTTTCCTTGCAGAATCATAATAACTCTCAGAAAAATGAGTCACCCATATTATCAAGAAGTTTATGGCACTGTCAAATTTGGACTCTGGGTATCTTGAAATGTATGCCAAGCATAAACATTTGGCAAATGTGTAGGTATTCACTGAAGGATGTCCTGATACACCTTTCTTGGTTTTGGTTCAACACAGAAAGTTAGTGTTGCATTCCTTCAGGTTATTAGCAAAGATTTTTATGGCAATTTAAAGTTGGTGTTTTTAGTTCTAGATCTATTAAAACTTCATATTGCCTCCTGAGTTCTATCTATACAACTCCTGCAGATTCTCCCCAAGAAGAAACTGTTCCCTTCAATCAACTTGTGCCACAGGGCTTTGGGAATGTTGTTGTTGTTGTTGTTGTTGTTGTTGTTGTTGTTGTTGTTGTTGTTGTTAGGTGCTGTCCACCCTCATAGGGTTTTCATTGGCTGATTGTTTCGGGATTGCTTCGGGAATGGTTTGCCACATTCTTCTCCCATTTTTGCCATCCTGGGGATCAAACCTGGATCCTCAGAGAGTGCAGAGCACCGCTCTACCAACTGAGCTAAACCCCAGCCCTCAAGGATGTTAGCAGGTACTATATGGAAAAATGCATTCTGTGGTCCAATGAGTCTGAAAATGACTTAAATTAAGCCGATTAAGTTACTCAGGTACTTCACAGAGCCTTTAACACAATAGTGCTCACAGTGACTCTTACAAGGATTTGCCAAAGGATTTATGTTCTGAACATACATTTTGGGAAATACTGCCATATCATGGAATTGTTCTGGCCTGTCCTCTGACACTAGCAAACATTGGTGACAGAGAAAGCAGGGATGAGTGATGCTAATATCATTTTAGTGCTTTTTTTAATAGGTCATATCCATAAAATGTAATGAGTCTCTCATTGCAAACATTTGCAGAATACACTTCAGTACCTTCAAAAGAATCAAACTCTAAGGCACTACAACATATGCTGATCCTCTTCAACTTTCGGTTATTATGCTTGGCCTCACTTTCTCCCTAAACCTCTTCTATGTGAACAATGAATTCTGTTGCTATCTTGTGAGGAGTTTTTAATATGTTCTAGAAACTGCATATGAGGAAGTGAGGCACAGAAAAACCCATAGGCATCATAGCGTTGACTTCTTATACTATTCAAGCATCAGCTAGGTGAAACAAATATGCCCAGAGATGAGAGACCTGTCTCTCTTCTGTCTTCATCTTAGTCTTTTTTTTTAAAGTCCTAGGTGGATTTCGCCACTCTCTGAGCCCAATGGCAAAATTATAGTCAGAATTTAGATATAAACTCTTTGAAATGTTCTATAAAAACAAAGTGAATTTAACTTAGTGTTGAATAAGCGTTTTAAATACATGAGTTTATAGCACAGACTTTTAAAAAGGAGTTAGTTCATGCACCTTTGGAATTAAACCATTGTTCATTCCCCTCTTCTGACTCTAGCATTTTGGTTCCACTGAATCTTCCCCTTTTCCATTGGGCCTCCATGTGCATCCTGAGTCTCCTTAATAAGTTTCTAAGATATGGCTAAATTACTAATATATTTGATCATAAAAGGGGAGATTGTTCTCTCTCAGATATATTCGCAGTTTAGGAAGGGCTTCTTGTGAAACAAAATTAAGTAAGATTCAAATAAACCCATTGGAAAATAACCAAGAATGAAATAATGTAACCTCTCAATTTACCTTATGGAGACAGCTACCTCTTCTGTCTATTTGGAGAAGCTTTTGTAGTTCCTGAACAGCTTCCTCTGAAAGACTCCTCTTTCAGAGTCTTGCCTGTAAATAGCAGGTCTCTCATGGGATAAACATCATGAACTATGACTACAGATACTTTGAAGACTTCCAGATATCATGACCCTTTATAAGCCAGGGAGTAATAGTATTGTTCTCAGATCATGGGTCCTCACATTTTTGTCTGCCCAATGTTTTTGGGGTCAAATATATTGAGGGTTGAATACATACAACACAGTGGTGAGACAAACATTTCTGAAGGATGAGACAAAGGCCATAAGTGTGAGTGTTATTTGTGTTGTACTTTGTTATTGTTATTGTTGCTGTTGTTTTTTGAGGTAGGTCTTACCATATAACCTAAGCTGTCCTAGAACTCTTGATCCTCCTGCCTCAGCCTCCCAAATGCAGGGAATACTGGTGTGCACCACCATGCCTGGCTGGTCTTTCTGACAGGCAGCATAGTAGAGGGAAAACATCAGCCGTTGTAAACAGAGCAGGCCTGGTTACTTGTAACCCAATCCCACCACACACGGGCTGCATGACCTTGAACAACTTATTAGTGTTTCAGAGTCTCAGATTCCTCACCTGAATAATTCCTGTTGATATACACCTTATTTAAAGAGTTTAAAAAAATAGATATGATATCTATGGAAACGCCAATCACATTGCCTGACACATGAGATAGTCAATAAACATTCACTCCCTTCCTGGCATTCATCTACTTGACTATAAAGGAAATGTTACTGTTGTTGTTAGGTGCCGTGGAGTCACTTCTGATTCATAGCGACCCTCATAGGGTTTGCAATGTCTGATTATTTCATGATTGCCTTGGAAGTGGATTGCCATGTCTTTCTCCCATATTTGTGGTGCTGGGAATCAAACCCTGGACCTTAGAGATTGCAGAGTGGCACTCTACCAACTGAGCTACCAGCCCCTACAAAGGAAATAGGTAATAATAATATTTGGTTTCAAAGGGACTTCTGACAAAATATGAGAATACCTAAGCCAGTAAAATATGCTACAATGATTAATAACAATAATAATAATACCAGTAACTACCATCACCATCATTACCTATTATTATTTTCATAAAAATGTCCTTAAGGCACAACAACCTGATGGACTGGTTCAGATTTTCCTGTGACATATATGTTTTTATGTGATATACTTGTCTTTATGCCCAGCGGTGTGAACGGGTAGCAGGTGAGGAGGGCAGGTTTATCTTAATATCACTTAGGTCCTGGGAGTCTGGTCTATGCCTAGCCTAGTTGCCAATGAGGGTAAGTTAATAAACAGAATAAGGCATTTTGAAGTCTGATATCCGAGTGCAAAAGCCTGGAGTGCTTGCTTTGCTTCTAGAGTTAAGGATGAGAAGGCTCGATCTAGGCATGGAGCTTGTGGCCCATCTTCCCACATTTCCTTAGGAGAGTTTGCCCTTCTGGGACCTGCAAAACCAAAGGCCCTGGAGTCACTGGCTTCTCTTATGTCCCAACTCACTTTCTTAATTTGATTCATCTGCTTCAGACAAATGAGATCATCTAGTCTCTGAATCACTCTGTACACATACGTAGGAATAGATAAAATTTCATTAACACCATTCATATTTAAATTAATGTCATCTTCCTTTGGCATTTCGTTTAAAATTAGCATAATAAATGCATTTGTGTAGCTCAGTAATACTATTTTTTTATAGATTTAAGCTAAACTTTACAAAAAATAAAATATTATCTTAAAGGTACCTTCACCTGAAAAGTAGACTATCTTACCCATGAAGTCTACCATGGTTAGGTAATTGTAATGCTAACATCATCACATATCTTTCTCTACTTTCTTCCTGAGACAGAACTACATGCTGGACTCTTCTTCTGGAGCCGAGATGAAAATGTTGCATTATTTTATCCAAGATTTTAAATGCCTAGAGATATTGATCCAGCCTGCTTGCCTTCTCAGAAGGATGCTCCACTTGCTGCTTTGTGCTTAGAGACAATCTAATAAAAGCTTGCTGAATAATAAACAATGGGAGCTCACCAATTCTAAAAATTTAGATTGACAGGAATAATCCCCTCCCTGGAAAAGGCAGACAAGCAGGCACTTCCCATAAACCCATTACTGCCCACTCACCCATAAGCCAATAGAAGATGCTGGATTATTGGAACTCCCAGCCTTAAGAGAAATTGCTTTCCTAAATTTGACCTCCCACACTAAATATAAAATATGGACCCTCTGTAATGAAGGGATTGCAGCCCAAACAGCCATCAACTCTCGGAGGCAAAGGTTAGAAGGTTGTGGCCCATTGGCTTCAAAGGGGTGGGGCTGGGGATGACCTTTTACCTTGGAAATGGTCACTTGGAGCTGTAATGTGAAAAGAGCAAGTCGGGCATTAGCCACGAAAGGGTGTTTGAAGCTTCTGCCTTGTTAGACTCTCACAGGGGACTGAGTGGGAGAGACCACTAAAGCAATATGAGGAAACAGCATCAGTTCTCATACACATGCAAATGCAACACAGAGGGACAGGGAAACTGGACAGACTTCAGAGGGGAAATAGGTTTCAAAACCTTTCAAAATGAACAAGTACTTGCAGATAATAGACAAAGGGTTTAGGAAGGAAAATATTTTCTATTTACTTGTGACACGTTTTTGACCATTTGACTCACATGCCAGTGTTGCCCTACCTGCAGACAAAGTACAATATCTTCAAGGCGGATTCTTTTATGGAAAAACTCTTTATAAAAACAATTTCTGGAGTTCAGAAAAATTCTTATTGTTTATGGCCTGAGTTTGGTTTAATTCTAACAAAAAGAAAAGCAAAGAAAGTATGAAAGAGAGAGAGAGAGAGAGAACGAAAGAAAGAACGAAAGAAAGATAGGCAGACAGGGCAGGCAGGTAGGAGAGAGGGAGGGAGGGAGGAAGGAAGGAGGAAAAGAAGGAAGGAGAAAAAACTGACAGCAATGGAAGGGTGGCCTCAAAATACTTGATGCTTTATAAGCAGCAGCGTTTAGAAAAAAAAGAGGTGCATTGCAGATCAAAGATTTCACCTGAGAACAGAATGCCCCATTCAAGGGAGGGTGCTGTGTGCACAGGAGCGGGACACTTCAGACTGATGGGGAGACCCAAGGGGGTGCAACTGATGCTGGAGCAAGTCAGGATGGCTTAACAGACACAGAAATGTACATACCCATCAGCCTCACGGAGGGCTACTAGCAGAGGTCTTGGGTTGTAATTTCAAAATACAAGTCAGGGGAAAGGGAGGATGCTTAGCTTTAGTTTTGGCCATGATTGGTATTTGGGGAAGGTAAAATTGACCTGTGAATCATGAATAAAAAATTAAATGTGATACTTCTCTTTTATCTCAAAAAGAAGTTGTTCTCACTCAGCTATTTCAGGCCATCTTTCCCAGGCCACCATCCCCTATGCATGGAATACATGGAAATTAAACTTCAAAAAAAAAAAAAAGAAGAAGAAGAAACAATAGCTGCTCCAGTTAGTAATACCTTCATCAGCTTGGTATGAGAAAGAAAAATGACAGAGTAATATCGCCACTAGCAATTCCTAAGTCATGTGACTTTTTTTTTTTTGGAACAGATCAATGTTGGTTGCCAAGCAACACACACACCAAAAAAAAAAAAAAA
>VMDO01006990.1:0-55734 GCA_007922755.1 Pedetes capensis | reverse complement strand
CTTTAGAAACAAGTGCTGAAATTTCATAGGTGCCATTTTGGAATGTTTTATTAATGATATGTGTGTGTTTATTAAAGAGCTTATTGCCTTTGTGTCATATTTATGTCACCATTGAATATTAATTTTTTATATTATAATAATAATATCTATTGATATAACTGAAATTTGCTTCCCAGTAGGTGTCACCATGAATAATACTTCTGAAATACCAAAATCAATAATGAGAATATTAGGGGGGCATTATAGGACGTCAATGAAATGAATTCCACTTTAAATGCCACATGTAACATAAGTGAACTAAATATACCAAGTTATCATCTTAAACACATAAATATATAGATTACAGATATAGATCTTATCATACACAAGAATACATTGAAATAATAGATTAAAGCCACAAATAAATGGATAAGGGCTATGTGGATTCTCTGATTTAAAGTCAGGAACCTTCTGATTGCTGGAATTAATAAGCATCAGTTTCTTTCAACGTGACAGAAGATCATGTAGACAAGAAGTAGCCTAAGTGGTTCAAATAAATCCTAAATTCATTTACCCTTGGTTAAGATGGCTGCTCTTCCTCCTTCCACTCCCTCCTCCCACAATTGCAAGCTCTTTTTCAGGAGCCATTTTTTTTTTTTTTTTCTCATTCCACATTGTGTAGGATTGGACCCTGTCCGTGTGAACAAGAGCCCTTTCCAGAGAATACCAAGGCGGAAATGTTTGCCCTGCTTCTGGGGCTCTGAGCAGAGGCGTCTGTCAGGGCAGCCGGGAGCCTGGCTGTACAATGTGAGATCAATAGTGGATTTTAGCTTAGTGCGGTACAGAGCTGCTAATAAAGACAGAAGGACGGCAGGCTTCCTTAACCAAGGGAGAAAACCAGGTATATTCCACAGGAACACAACCCCATCTAGATTCTGGTTCAGGGTCTGAATACTGCCATCGTTTTTCTTTAATTGCTCTCCTAGGCGAGGCTGGCTGGAGAAGGTAGAGTCGAAAGCACACTCCCCAGTTACCTCTTGCTTTATGCAGCCCTGGTCTACGTGCAGAGATCCCCACTCTCCTGTGTCCTGCTGAAACTTCCTTGAATTGCTCATACTCGGGCTAACCTGAGGATAATTAATTCCTTCTGGGCCTGGACAGCTCATCTGACAATCATCTGACAAAGTGTATCACAGGATAATGACTTGACATGTACTCCTCCTGAATCATATTCCACCATTCTAGAAGCGCTCCCATCTTACACACAGGTATCAATGGTCCAATCTCTGGGCTCCATGGCTGCCCAGTAGGAATGCACCGTGGGCACTGTTCCACTCCCACCTCCAGGGCAGGGGCTGTTCTAAGCACTTAACATGTTACTCTTCCAGTCCTTATAATAGCTCTACAAGGTAGCTTTTACTTTTGTCTTCATTTTACAGGGGAGAAATTGCTCAGGGTTCCACAGCTCATGAACTTGGGGCAGAAATACCAACTGGGAGCATCTGGCTCCCAGGCTCAGACCTTCCTCATGACCCTACAGCTGCCTCTTACAGACTGTCACAGAGTAAGGGGATCCCTATGGATATGTGTTGGCTGTTCGTAGCAAAACACCAAATAGGAAACAGCCCTGGATTCGGCCTTCCTGCAGGGCTTTGTTCTTTCATCCTGAGGCCCACCGACGTCAGAGATTACTGGTTTACAAAGCCTGAAGGCTATTGCTTAGTCTGAACATCGTAAAAACCAAAGAGAGAACCACAGAGAGGGTCTAAAACAGTATCTAAGAACAACTCTACACATCCAAAGGTGGGAAAAGGTCAAAGATCAGAGGACACCTGATGTAGATGCAGGAGGTCCTGTGCTAATGGCTCCTTGCTGGACTCTCTAGAGGAGGATCCATCTGGGTTAACTGGCTGCAGGGTCCCGGAGTCCCCTGGGCCTCGCTTTATAGGACACAGATTTGCCAGACCTAACTTGCAGAAAAGACCTCAGCTGCCATCTGGCATTGCTCTGCCCTCTGCTTTCTATGATACTGGCTTAGGTTCTGTCTCCCCCAGCTTCTTTCTGACACTCAGGCCTGTCTTACCTCTCCCCATAATCCCTGGGTTGAGATGCTCTATCATCCCCTCAGAGATCATCTCTCAGAGCCAAGTGTAAGGCTCCAGCCTTCTAAAGAAGCCCCACTCTCTGAAGAAGGGACAATTTGGGGAACGCAAAAGAAGGAGGGAGAGATCTAGCAAAAGGAGGAAATTGTGGGACAGGAAAGGGGGGAGAAGAGGAAAAAGGAGGAGTGAGGAATGGGGGAGGGGGCGATCTCAGGGTGAACAGCCCAACTTTAATAGTTCTGGAAATTAATTATAATAACACCAATAATACCAAAGAATGGTAATAATATGGATGGGCTAGAAAATTCAGACAATAGTACTAACAATGTAAAAAGATAGTTCACTACAGAAAAAGCTTCGATCTTAAACATAATTAGGATCCAAGGATATACAGTAAATATTACCATAAAAAAACAAGTAAATGGAAGAGAAGTCTTTGGTAGGGGGTGGGACGGGGGAGGAAGCACACAAGAGGGTAAGGGGGAACTTATCTGTGTAATGTACAACAAAATGCATATATGGAAATGTCACAATGAAATACATGTCAGAATGAATCACATTAAGTTGCACATTAAAAAATTTCCAATTAAAAAAAAAAGTGATGCCCCGCTCTCCTGATAATCCAGCCAGAACCCTCAAGGAACCTTGCTGAGAAGTCTCAGGGGTCCGTGGCCCTGGTCCTGGTCACATTGGCTGACCTGGCCTGACCTCAGAACTCCCTAACCATTAGCATTCAGAAAGCAGCTAGGGATGATGCCTCAGGTCTCTGTGAGAAAGACTAATTTTTGAGTGTGGCTTTTAAAAGAGTGTCATTAGAGAAACAGACCCCAATGTGCCCATCTCCTAGAACTGGTTCTTACAGTTCAATAAACGCTGGAAACACCCAAGGCAGTTGTTAGACTTATAGACCCACCTTATCTCCATCCCCCTACTAGAAAGTTCTGACTCCAAACAATAACACACAGAAGTCTGTATATGTGAAAGTTTGTCCCTAACTGTACTTTCAGGAGGTCTGCTCTAGGGGCTTTTTTTTTTTTTTTTTTTTCCTCCTGATTTCCACTTCAACTCTTGGCTCTGGTGAGTCTGTGTCTCTAGCCTAGAACAGACTGGAAAAAAAATAATAATAACAACAAAAACCATAAAACAACAAAAGCAAAAACATTTTTAAAAAAAACTCTTTCTAGTTCTTAATGTGTTATCTACTTCAATCTCCTGAATGGAGGTCAGAGTGGATAAATGATTTGCTTAAGATTTCAAAATTAGTTAGTGGTAAACCAGGCACCATGGCTGAGGATTGAGACCAGAGGCAGCCTGTGTAACACATGGAAGACCTATCTCAAAATAAAAAATAAAAATAGGGCTAGGGGTGCAACTCCATGGTAGAGCACTTGCCTAGCATGTGCTAAGCCCTGGATTCAACTCTTAGTACTGAAAAAATAATAATAATAATAAAATAAAATTTAGTGGTGAATCATAACCAGAACACTCATCTTCCACCTTCTAGTCCTTTCCTCTACAACATGCCACCTTCCTTCTCTGAGGTATTTTAAAGAGGGCAGGAAGTGGCTGGAATAATAAAACCTGTATGTTTACAGAATAAAGACATCAGTTTTTGAAAATTAGAAAATTCTATAAAAGACTAGGCAGATATATATATATATGATTCAAAGAATCATGGTTCTTTGTATTTTGTTTCATTTTTTAGAAACATATCTCAGAGGTAATGAAAGTGCCTATTTTGTGGCTTAAAACTATCTTGATTTCAGCTGGGCTCAGTGGCACACACCTGTAATCCCAGTGGCTCCGGAAGCGGAGGCAGGAGGATCGCAAGTTCGAGACCAGAGGCATTCTGCGTAACTTAGCGAGACTGTCTCGAAAAGTAAAAACATGGGCTGGGGGTGCAGCTCAGTGGTCCAGCCCTTACAGAGCATGCAAGAGCAAGGCCATGGGTTCATTCAGACCCCAGTACCAGGAAAAAAAAAACTATCTGGATTTCTACTCCTAGTATTTAATATTAGGAGGCCACTAAAAGAGGTCTCTGTACCTCAGTTTCCTTATTTTTCACCAATTTAATACTCAGGTAGAAACCAAGATTATAATTGCATTCAAAAAACTCAAAATACAAACATGCTCCCACCTTCAATTAATTTATTATGTGAAAATCAAATATTTTCAGGAGAGGTAAATTGAAATTATTATTTCCATTACTAAAAACTCTATTGCAGCTCCTTGAAGAAGCCCCCAGAAACATCACAAGTATGATTTATCTTACAGAAATATTCCTTTAGAGCACCCATTCTCAAAAATATGTCTTATATGATGGCAAAGTGGAAATCAAATGTATTCCTCTTGGTGTTTATAGAGAAAGAATGACACAGAGACTGTTATCACACAACATCAGTTAGATGGAAGCTACAAAAATTCAGCCATGTAACCAAATAATTGTATCAACTATACCAACTTGCAATGCTTGAAGAATATTTGTTAATGAACTTATTTCATTCAGATGGCATTAGCAATAACCAAAGTGATTATCCTGAATAAAGCAGAGTGCTAGAAAATTTGGCATTGGGCAGACTCAGCAATTAAAGGTCAACCAGAAGCAAATATTTCCAGGTTTGATGCATAGATGGGAGAGGAGGAAAATGGGAGTAGAATTGTTTTTTTATATAGAAAGTAATGTGGTACCAGACCCAGAAGCATAAAGATTATGTATAAAGAATTGTATCCAATGACTAATGAAAAAGAGAGACTAATGCATGACTAAATAAACAACTTTGTAGTTAACACTAGTCTGAAGATAAGCAGACAAACGGTCCATCCAGAAAATTAGGATCTCCTAGTAATCTCAAAGTCTTTTCTACCTGGTTGCCCCAAAATCTCCTTCTTGTTCTACTTCTTCTTCACCACGTTCCCCCTCCATATCCCTTCTCATTTACCTATTTATCATCCAGCCCCTTTAAAAGATCTTAAAATTGGGGATAACTATCACCTTTTTCACAGGAAGACTAGAATCCTCTGTGTAAAGCAATGTTCTCAGCTAAAAACAAAATAAATTTGGTTATTAAAGAAATCAAACTTTTAAAATTTCAGTAATGTTACAAATCATGACAACAACATTCATGGGAATTTTTATTTTTACTGTTTCTCAACTTCTTCAAAAAAAGGAAATTAAGATGTATCTGGTCAAAACATTTGACATTTACTTCATTAGACAGTGCACTAAATTCTCTCTAGATAAATCCCATACTGATCTGACTTTTCCCATGAAAATCTGTATAGTGAACTCCTAGTTTATTATGCCTACTTGAAAAGGGTAATTTAATAAGGCATCAGTACAAATACTTAATTGTGCAATGGCTATCGACAATGCCTTTAAACAGTTGCATATTTGCCAGATTTAGCTAATGGAAGTAGAATTGCCACTTAATGTCTCAGCTTGCACTGGTGGAAAATAAATTGTATCTGACATTCCTTTGGCTTTTAAAGGACATACTTAGATAATATTTACAGTCAAATTGATCTATTGTTGCATTTATGTTTTCTTGGGCTTAAAAAAGGGGATCAAATGGGTTCTAAAGAATAGTATTTCTTTGTATCTTCTCAGTTTAGAATGTTATTGCACACACATGCTTCATTTAGTGAGTATTTAACCAAAGTCTAAATATATGAATGTAGAGAGGACATTTCAATAAGACAAATAGGTGTTTTAGCAAGATGTGTAGATCTGTTGGCCAATGAGTTGGATTGTTCTGTTTTCATGGAGACCACATAGAGAGAACTTACTTCATTAACCTACCTGATACATTGAATAGCAAAGTATCTTCTTCAGTTGTTCTGAGTAGGAAGAAGCATGAGACAGAAGAGAACCAATATTGCAACATCCAATAATTTTCAGGTACTATTTTAGATACATTTATCTGATCTGACTTTAAATACTTGTGTTACCCCACTCACTCCTGAAAACAATGTACCTAATTATATTGTTGTCTTAGTATTTTTTCTTTAGGCTTCCATTTCATAAAATTAAAAACTAGGCAAACATGATCATTACTGATGGTGTTACTAATCATTGCCACGTTTATCTTGAGAGGTAGTAACTAGAAGCAAGCTCATGAGGATATTTACGTACACTGTGATGTCCCATTTCCTGGTCAGGGTGCTGGTTATGTCAATGCGTTTAGGCATACTCCTGTTGTATTTATCTATTATAGCTTCCAAAATACCATAGATTGGGTGGCTTTAAAAGAACATTTATTTTCTCACTGTTCTAGAGATGGGAAGTCCAAGATCAATGTACATGGTTCTAGAGAGAGCTTTCTTCTGGATAGCCAATGTCCACCTTTATCCCTATGTTCTAGTGGGAGGAAAGACGGAGGCTGAGGAAATTTTCCTCTTCTTATAAGGCCACCAATATCATCATATCAGGACCTTACCTTTATAACTTTATTTAACCTTAACTACTTTCCTATACAATCAGCCATTGAAAATTCTATGAGTGTCGCTATGAGTCGCTATGAGGCCTGACTTGATGGCATCTGATAGCACCAACACTTTCCTAAAATCTGTCATCACATACAATCATATTTGGGGTTACAGCTTCAACATATCAATGAAGTGGAGGCAGAAAATTGAGTCTAAAGCACCTGTCCCACCCAAAGGGCAATCAAGATAGAGACTATGAATATCAACCCAGAAAGTCTCCTTGTGCTACTTCTCAATCAATACCTGATTCCCACCCACTCCAGATGCAATCACTGTTCTGATTTTTTTTTTTTTTGCACCATACATTAGTTTCAACTGTTCTAGAAGTCCACACAAATGGATTGAAGTCATAGCCTGAAAAACAGACAAAAGGAAGAAATCAAAGCGATACAGATAGGCAAAGAGGAGGTCTGATTATCCTTATTCATGGATAACATGATCCTTAACCTAAAGGATCCCAAAAACTCCTCTGGAAAGCTTTCAGACCTAATTACTCCTTCAACAAAGTGTCAGGATACAAAATTAACACTCAAGAATCAGTAGCCTTCCTTTATTCCAACTGTGAGCAGGAAGAGAAGGAAATGAAAGCAACAATCCCTTTTATGATAGCCCACCAAAAACTTAAATACTTAGGAATCAATCTAACCAAAGATCCTGGAGATCTCTACAAGGAAAATGTGAAAACATTAAAGAAAGAAATAGCAAAGGATACTAGAAGGTGGAAAGAACTCCCCTGCTCATGGATTGGGAGAATCAATATTGTAAAAATGGTTATACTACTGAAAGCAATTTACAGATTTAATGCAATCTCCATTAAAATTCCAATGGCAGACTTTGCAGAAATACAAAAAATAATACAAAAATCTATGTGGAAAAACAAAAGAGCACATATAGCCAAAATACTCTTAAGCTGCAAAACTAGTGCAGGCAGAATCACAATCCCTGACTTTAAACTATATTACAGGGCTATAGTAGCTGTACCACTGTGATATCCAATCTCATCAGATCTCAGAAGCTACACAGTGTTGGGCCCGGTTAGTACTTGGATGGGAGACCAGGTGCTGTAGGCTTGGGAGAAGGACCTGACAACCCACTCCCAAAAAACAATTAGCCATTGAAAATCCTATGAATAGCAAAGAAACATGGCAATAGTATTTCACCTGCTGTATAGCCCTGTGGCATCCGATCCTGTCAGATCTTGGAAGCTAAGCAGGGTCGGGCCTGGTTAGTACCTGGATGGGAGACCGCCTGGGAACACCAGAAGCTGTAGGCTTGGGAGAAGGACCTGGCAACCCCCTCCCAAAAATCAATCTGCCATTGAAAACCCTATGAACAGCAAAGAAGCACTGACAATAGTGTTTCGCCTGTTGTACTCAGGGTCGCTATGAGTCAGATACTGACTCGACGGCACCTAACAACAACAACAACAATATAGGGTTGCTATGACGTGGACACCAACACAATGGCATCTAACAACAACAACAATAGTACCAAAGGCAGCTTGGTACTGGCACAAAAATAGACCTGAGGATGAGTGGAACAGAATTGAGGATCCAGAGATACACCAATGCATTTATAGCCACCTGGTCTTTAACATAGGAGTGGAGCACACAAATTGGAGAAAAGATAGCCTCTTCAACAAATGGTGCTGGGAAACTTGGATTTTCACCTACAGAAAAATGAAAACAGACCCACACATCTCAATTTGCTTGAGAGTTAATTCAAAACAGATAAAAGATCTCAACATAAAACCAGAAACCTTAAAATTACTAGAAGAAGAGATAGGCAACATGTTCCAACATATAGGCATAGGAAAGCATTTCCTTAATAAGAAAGACTCCAATTGCTCAGGAAATTGCAACAAGAATAGACAAATGGGACTACATGAAATTAAACAACTTCTATACCAAAAAAAAGGAAACAATCAACAGAATTAAGAAGAATACACTGAATGGGAGAAAGCCTTCACATCCTACACATCTGACAGAGGACTAATTTCTAGAATTTACAAAGAACTCAGGAAAGCAATTCCCAAGACAACAAATAATCTAATACACAAGTGGGCAAAGGAACTGAACAGACAATTCTCAAATGAAGAAGTTTGCAAGGCCATGAAGCACATGAAAAAAAAATATTCAATATCCCTAGCCATTAGGGAAATGCAAATTGAAATAACTCTGAGATTCCACCTAACTCCAGTAAGGATGGCCAAGATCTACAAAACAAATAATAATAAATGCTGGCGAGGTTGGTGGAGAAAAAGGAACTCTCTTACACTGTTGGTGGGACTGTAAATTGGTTCAACCACTTTGGAAATCAATATGGAGATATAGAACTGCCATACAACCCAGCTATACCATTACTGGGAATATACCCAAAGGGAGACGAGTCATCATACCACAGAGACACCTGCATCTCCATATTCAATGCAGCACTTTTCATAATAGCAAGGATATGGAACCAACCAAGGTACCCATCAAAAAAAAAAATGGATAAAAAAAAAAAACTATGGTACATATACACAATAGACAACTACTCAGCAATTTTAAAAAATGAACTAATGTCATTTGTAGTAAAATGGTTGGAACTGGAGAACATCATCTTAAATGAATGAATGAACACAAGCTCAAAAAGAGAAATACCATATGTTCTCACTCATATGTGGGAGCTGAATCTTACTTAAAGGAAGAAAAAATCCTATACATAAATTGGTATATAAGAAATGCACAATTAAACTTAGCAAAGAAGGGACAATATAAGGAGCAGAAAGAAGGAGGGAGGGAACTAGCAGAGGGAAACTAAGACTGGGGAAGGTGGGATGGGAAGAAGGGTCAATGTGGAAGGATGAATGGGGAGAGAAGGATCTCAGCGTAAACAGCACAACTTCATGAGTACATTGGAAAACTATAGGAATATAACTCAAATAAGATCTATTGTATATTATGATGATAAGAGTTAACAATACATTTTGTAATTGAAATTTACTTTAAAAAGAAATTGGTAAATCTTCTCACCTTGACTTAGCCTTTCAATGGTGTATACATGCATCAAAACACTGTGTTGTACACCACAAACATGCACAAGTTTTACATGTCTATTTTAAAAAGAATCCAGATTATAAAAGAGGAATCCAATACCAGGAAGGAAAAGTGGCTAAATACAGACCCAGACAACAAAGGAAAACCAAGCAGGGTTAAGTTAAGTCAGGTGTGCTTTAAGATGGGCAATTCAAAGTTACTTGAGGAAGAGCAACAATTTAAACTGCTCTGACCTCTTCTTTCCCAAGGTTACCCCAATGCCAAGGCACACAGAACAGTTTAGATCATTTGAGTCCAATATCAAAAGGAGGAATTAAGGATATTCCTGGCCACTGGGAATAAACTTGATGGACTTCCTGGAGGAAGTGTTGCTCTTTATCACTGATGTGGGATGAATTTACACAAAGGTCTTTGCATGTTTTTGAACTCTTGTTCCTGCAGTGATTGTAAGTATAAAAGTGCACATTTTTCCACTTAAAATCCTTTTTTTTTTGTAGAAAAATATACATGAATGGGTCATATATTGTGGACCTAAAGGAAATCAGTATCATTAAGCTCAAGAACCTAGATATCATAGTTCGCCCACTGGCGTTAACACAGGGGAGTGTTTAATTCACTCCCATGGGAAAAGTCTTATCCCTGAAAACAACATATAGAGAATTATACAAATACCAAGCACTGTAGCCAAACCTACACTAGCCCAGCAGGCTTGGGTTTGGCTACATTCATTATTTTACACAACGACATGCAATTGATAATGTTGTTATCAAGTGCTCTCAAGTCAGGTCTGACTCATAGCAACCTTCATAGGGTTTTCCATGGCTGATTATTTTGTGATTGCTTCAGGAGTGAATTGTCAGGTCCTTCAACCATTTTTGCTGTGCTGGGGATGGAATCTGGGTCCTCAAAGAGTGCAGAGCAGCATGCTACCAACTGAGCTAAACCTCAGCCCACAATTGATAATGTTATTATTGTTATTGTTAGATGCAGAGTGGGTGTCTGACCCATAGCAACCCTACGTACAACTGGCAAAACACTATTGTCAGTGCTCCTCTGCTGTTCATAGGGTTTTCAATAGCAGATTGGTTTTTTGGGAGTGAGTTGTCAGGTCCTTCTCCCAAGCCTATAGCACCTGGTGTTCCCAGGCAGTCTCCCACGCAAGTACTAACCAGGCACAACCCTGCTTAGCTTCTGAGATGTGACAGGATCAGATGCCACAGTGCTATAGCTGCAGGAGGTGAAAATTAGATTCCTTGCTTATCTCAGAGAAAAAGCTTTGCTAACATTTCTTATGCTAATATTGTATTATGCTTCTAGATAGGCGGACAGGATAAATTTTATCCTCGGTATGCTAAGGGGCATTTTTAAAATTCAATAACACTCCAGAAGAATCAAAAGTGCCAAGTGTTTACATAATTGAGTTGAACAGCTGTTATTAAATCTGTGGCAAAGGTTATCTTTTTTGATAAAAGGTAGTTTGGATAAATAGGAAAACTATTTCAAATTCCCATGGAATCCCCACCAATAGTTAAACTTCTACTCCCATAACTAAAAAATGCCTGAGGGGATGATAACAATTTTCCTCCTGTTTTTTTAAAAAAAAAAAAAACTAATAAAAAATCACAACAAGGAGTAATGAAAATCTACAGAATAAAGTCCCATGTATACACTCTAAGAAGGCAGAGTTTATGAGGATATTCTTATTCCAATCGGGGATTGTTAAGAGTGGTGGATTCTATTGTAAACCATATTGAAAGCAGATAGTTTCAGAGCAACAAAATTTCATCCTAATTCAGAAGATCAGAACATGAAATGAACAGGTCAGAAAAATCTGATGGGGGTTAAGCAAGGATAAAAGGAACAGGAAAAGAAAAGTCCACATGGTGAGGCCAAGTTTATGCCGTCAAAATAAATAGGGGATAACAATTATTCTGGGATATCAATATTGTGGATAAGAAATGCGGCCAGGAAATTTTAAATCAATCATTTTCAACTTGAATTCCTTTTTGTCAACCAACTGGATGAATGCTCCTGGCCACAAGCTCAGAGTGACTGGTACATGAGGACATTTGGGGATCATTTACTCTGTTCTTTTCTTTTTAGCTACAACTGGTCCTCTGGGCAATTGTTCTTTATACTAAAATCCAGATCCTCTTCCTCAAAAAAAAAAAAAAAGAAAGAAAGAAACAGCTATTACCAGTTATTAAAGACCTACTGTGTGCCAACTGCTACTCCAATGCTATAGAGTGACAGGAACTCTCACTCACTGTAGGTGACACCAGAGATGCAAAGTGGTACACTCCTTTTGGAACACAATTCAATAATTTCTTAAAAACTAAACACAACATTACCAGATGATCCAGGATGGGCTCCTTCCAGGACCGACTCCTTGATATCTATCCAATGGAACTGAAAACTTGTCTACACAAAGACCTATACACTGATCTTTATAGCAGGTTTATTTGTGATTGCTCAAACTTGGAAGAAACCAAGATGTCCTTCAGCAGGTGAGTGGACACATAAACCGTGGTGTATCCAGACAATGGAATACTATTCAGCACTAAAAAATGAACTATCAAGTCATGAAAGGGTTGGAGGACACTTAAACACATATCACTAAGTGATAAAAGCTAATCTAAAAAGGCTACATACTGACTGATCCCAGCTACATAACCTTTTGGAAAAGGCTAATGTGGAGGCAATAAAAAGATCAGTGGTTGCCAGAAGTTGGGAGTGAGGAGAGGCATGAACGGGTGAAGCACAAAGGATCGTTAGGACAATGAATATACTCTATAATGTAGTATTATAATTGTCGTTGTTGTGGTTAGGTGCCGTCGAGTCATATCTTACTAATAGCGACCCTCATAGGGCTTTCAATGGCAGATTGTTTCGGGATTATAATGGATACATGTTATTCTACATTTGGCCAAACTCACAGAATGCACAGCAACAAGTTAAACCTAATGCAAGCCATGGAGTTTGGGTGATTATGACACATCAATGCAGTTTCATCAATTGTAACAGGTGCATATTCTGGTGGAGGATGTTGATAAGGGGAAAGGCTATGTATATGTAGCAGTAGAGGGTATCTGAGAAATCTCTGTGCCTTCAAGTTTTGCTGTCGTTCTAAAACTACTTTTACAAAGTTACATCTTTAAGCTGGGTATGGCAGCACACAACAGTAATCTCAGTGACTCGAAAGTCTAAGACAGGAGGATCGGGGTTCTGAGGCCAGAGGCAGCCTGCACAATTTAACAAGACTTTGTCTCAAAAATTAAAAATTAAAAAAAGGGAGTGGGGGTATGGCTCAGTGGGGGTATGGAACACTTTTCTAGCATGTGCAATGCCCTGCAAAAAAAGAAAATTATGTCTTTAAAAAAAGTTATATCTACTCATTCTTTAAAAAATCAAGCCATACTGGAAAACATTTCAAATTTTACAAGTCATCCAAAACCTCACCGTCTAGAACTGTTTATCATTAACCTTGAATGAAAATAATGGGTTTCATCATGACAAGAATCATTCTTTTCCACAGCTGAATACTATTCCATGGTGTATATTTACCACATTTTCTGTATCTGTTTATCCACTGATGGACACCTAAGTTGATTCCATTTCTTGGTTCCTATGAACAAATGAACATGGGCATGTAGTGGTCTCTTCAACATACTGATTCCAGTTCTTTTCAATACGTACCTGGTAGTGGGATTGCTCAACCATATGGTAGTTCTATTTTTAGGTTTTTTGAGGGCCTTCTATTACTATAAAACTCACTTCTGATTTGGGCCATCATTTGTCATTTCTAAGGTTTTGGATATGTTTACTTGTTTGGATTTTGTCAAATAGGGTGGCCACTACAGACCCACAAGTCACATTTTCTGTCCATTTGCAAACTGTAAAACACTTAAAATTCTTTGAGGTATATTTTACATATCATAAAATTCAACCACTTAAAGTGTATAATTCAATGATTTTAGTAATTTATTGAGTGGTCTCATCACCACAAATCCATTTCAGAACATTTCCATCTTGACATTAAGATCCCCTATTGCCCATTTACATGACAGAAGGACCCAGCAGCCCATTCCTAAAACAATCAGCCATTGAAAACTATGGATAGCAAAGAAGCGCTATCAGATATAGTGCCTCTTTCCTTCTGTTGTACATAGGGTTGCTATGAGTAGGACCCGGTGATGGCACCTAACAATGACAACAATGCTCATTTATATAATACTCATTCCAATTCTCTATTTTCTATCTCTATAAATTTGTCTTTTTGGACAATTAATGTAAATGGAAACAGAATACATGATCTCTTATATCTGACTTCTTTCACTTAGCTTAATAGTTTTGATTTTCATCCATGATGTAGCACTTATTAGTAGTTTGTTCCTTTTTATTGGTAAATAGTATTTCACTATATAGATATCATATTTTGTTAATCTATTCACCAAATGATAGACATTTAGGATGTGTCCAGTTCTAGGTTCTTATCAGTAATGCCACTATAAACATTGATGTGCAAGTCTTTGTGTGGTTATGTTTTTATTTTTCTCAGGTATATATCTGTTGTTGTTGTTAGGTACCATCAAGTCAGGTCCAACTCATAGCAACCCTATGTACAATAGAATGAAACACTCCTCAATAGTGTGCCATGCTGGGCCCTATTGTCAGTGCTACTCCACTATGCATAGGGTTTTCAATGGCTGATTGTTTTGGGATTGCTTCAGGAGCGGATTGCCACATCCTTCTCCCACTTTTGTGGTGCTAAGGATTAAACCCAGGGACTCAGAGACCACAGAGCAGCGCTCCACCAACTGAGCTAAGCCCCAGCCCTGGGTATATATCTAAGAATGGAAATATTGGGACATACGATAGTTTTATCTTTTTTTTTTTCCAGTACTTGGGGATTAAACCCAGGGCCTCATATATACGTTGCAAGTGTTCTACAACTGACCTGCACCCCTAACCCACTTTTTATTTTGAAACAGTATTTTGATAAATTGTGCAGGCTGCCTCTGGCCTCAAACTCATGATCTTGCTGCCTCCACCTCCCAAACCATTGTAATCACAGGCATGCACCACTGCACTTGGCTATGTTTAACTTTTTAAGAAAAGGCTAAACTATTGCCACAATAGATGCACCATTTTATATTCCCACCAACAATGTATGAGAGTTTCTATTTCTTGCCAACATTTGATATTTTCTTATTTATTATAGCCATTCCAGTAGGTATGAATCATTTTTCTAATGATTAATAATGTTAAGTACCTTTTTATTTATTTGTATAACAAACCCACTTTATTTTTCCAATTCCATCTAACTAGTGCCTAATGTATTTTTATTTGTTTGTTTTGCTTACACATAAAAATATAAACATTGTATATATTGATGGGGCATGGAGTCATATTTTGATACATGTATACACTGCATAATGTTTAAATCAGGCTAAACATTTATCATTTCTTTATTGTGAAAAGGTTCAAAATCCTTTCTTCTACCTTTCTGAAATCTACATTGCATTATTGTTATCCACAGACACCTTCCCATGAAGTAGAAGAAATACTAATCAATGCGCTGAGCTGCATTGCAGTTGAATAGGAGCAAAGCATTATAGGAAGGACTTTTTGTTTTGTTTTTTTGTACTAAGGGGCTGAACCCAGAGCCTGGGGCAAATTTTGTAAGGGTTCTGCCATTGAGCTGCACCTCCAGTCCCTTTTTTATTTTTTTGTTTTTTTATTTTTTATTAGTAATTTTTAATGTGCAGTTTAATGGGTCTTCTTATGACATTTCCACACACGCATTTCATTGTATATTACTTACTTTTTTATGTGCTTCATTGGTGAACTATATGTTGATATTTTCTGCCCATTTTGGTTTGTATTATGTGTCTTCTTATTATTGAGTTCCAATGTTTCTTCATAAATACTGGGCACAGGTCCTTTATTAGATATATGTTTTGCAAATATTTGCTCCCAATTTGTTGGTTGTCTTTTCATTTTCTTAATGGTACCTTCTGGAAACCAAAAAAAAAAAAAAAAAAATTTAACTTAAGCCATATAGTTACTTCAGTTAAAAAGCTCATCTTCATCTTCACTGATTAACCATTTTGTTTTTGGGATAACCAATCTGCAGTTTACATCTTCCTTTGTATTTTCACTTGGTCATTTGCTAACAACAAAACAGCAAACACCTTAAAGCAACATTCTCTAATCTGGTAAGAGATTCCTGTTCCCTCTTTGAAAATACCATCGTTGAATTTCACTGATAATGCAGAGGAGAGATTTTTTCAAGTTTTCTCTTATTTTTTTTTCCTCAGAGCTCTGTTCATTTAGGGGATAATTACTGTTTCTAATCACGTATTGGCTTAGAAGGTGAGATTGAGAGATAGAACTGGGCACAAATTTCCATTCTGCTACTTCAGTAAGTTCTTTAAACTCAACAGTCCCCCCTTTCCTTATATGGGATGTGGATATAATTTTCAGAGTGTAGGGTTATTGCAGGGATTAAAAGAGGAATTTTACATCAAGTGTTTGGCATCAAGTTGGTATTCATAAGTGTTAAATATTGTATCACTGGATCTTTTCAAGCTTACAATAATTTCCTCAGTTTGGGGGCTGGAGATATAGCTCAGGGGTAAGGCACTTATCTAGCACATGCAGGGTCCCAGGTTTGTTCCCCAGGGAAAGAGGGAGAGGGAGAGGGAGAGGGAGAGGGAGAGGGGGATGGGGAGAGAGAGGAAGAGAGAGACAGAGACAGAGACAGAGAGAGACAGAGAGAGACAGAGGAAGGAAGACTAATTTCCTCAATTTTTCATGCATGAAACATTAGAAGATATGCTTGCCTAAATATAAGAGGTGACATAGAATCTAACAGAGACAATTCTGGTTTCTATTTGCATGTTTCAGACCTAGATAAAGGAATGGAAGAAAGTTTAGAAATTCTGTCATTTTTACTTTGTCAGATCAGCAGTCCCAATGCCAGTAGAGAGAGGAAAGAGCATTATACTCCACCATGAAGTCAGAAAGTCTCTTTGGTGCAGCATGAAGTTAGGTAATAGAGGGTCCCATCCTCTCCTGGAGTACCCGCACTCGGCAGAGCCCACAAGACATTTTACTGCCTGATCCCAGCCTAGCAAGGCCAAGTAGAACTGGATATACATTGTGTAGTCCATAGTATCCCCGGACATCATGCCTTTCTTCAAGATGCTTCATAGAATTGAGACCCCTAACAACTGCCTGACCCACCTCCACCTGCAGCCTCTGCCACTCTGCAGTGCATGCTCCAGGGATGACATACTGTCCGTTATTTCCCAGGCCACTTGCAGATAAATCAGCCTTCATCTCAATCCAGTAATATCAGCCTGACTTGAAGAAACTCAAAAACTTACTTCCAATTCTGGTATTGACAGCCTGCCTGAACCTCCTGCCCTGCCATCTTTAGACTCCTTAGGCCATTACCATGGAAATTTGGGGTTCAGTAAGTAATAGGCTTAACATCTCCATCTTTACTTGCTTTTTAATCATAATGTTACAAGGGTGGTATGTGGGAAAACAGACAAATAATGGCATTAATATTGATCTTGCTTATGGGATCAAGAGCCAGAAAAGTTAATTGTGGCTGTGTCATTATGCAATGTCCCCTTGGCTCCAGTCAAAAATAAAACATCTAAATTCTGCTTGGGGGAAATTGTTTCCCTAAAATAAACCGTCCTCTCATAGAGCTGTGATTGGTTAGAAACCAGCTCCATGTAGGCCAACTCCAGTCTTTAACCTTTCTTTTAGGATGTGTGCTGGTGTCTGAAGGCAAGCTGTTGAGATGAACTAGTCAGCACACGAAGGATCAGAGGCGGTTTCCCTCATAGCTGAACTAGGCTGCCCAGCACTATGTTCCAGGAAAGGTTCAATCTGAACTCATCTCTCCATCATTAGGGAAGAGGTTTCCAGCTTATCTGTTCACTGATCTGCTGAATTAGTCTCGTATTAACAACACCATAGAGAAATACTGCTGTCACTATTCCTTCCAAGCTCAACCTGCCTGTTACTACTGAGTATGCTCAGCCTGGACAGCATCAATCTTTCATTAGAGAATCAAAGAGGTAGGCATGACAGGGAAGACAAGAGGGAGACTTTACAAAGCGACTGATCCTGAAAATAAGTAAATAAACAAACAAACAAACAAACAAAGGGCTCAGTAGAGAGGAGGCTGATATGGAAGACTATGGCTACAATGTAATACACGGCAGCAGCTGAAGGGATCAGGCCTGCCTTTAGAGAATCATTTTAATTCCTGATCAGACCTTCCAGCACTTTCTCTGTAGGGCAAACCCACTTCTCTCCACGGAAGTCCAGAGAGTTGTAGAGTTCATTGTCGAGCTGATAAAATCAAGCTAGTTGCTGCTAGGACGTCCCTTTTAAATGGCTGAATTCTGACCATCCCATCACTGAGGTAGGCACATCTAGCTCCACTGACCATGTATCTTCCTTCTCCAAGCACATTAGGTCACAAAAGAGTCATGAGGCCAATGTCAACAGAGTGTAAGACCATCCAGAACAGGCCCAAGGCAGAGGGATGCTCTCATTCCATAGAGATCTAGGCTCAGCCTTAGCCTAAATTGAGTTTTCTCTTATGGGACCATAAAAACAACAGCAAGACCTAAAAAGAACATCCAGATAATGGTGGCTCAGTCATCAGCTCAGGTCCTTCAGATACATACAGAAGAAAGCACATCTACCTCTTCCACAGCTCCACAGCCACATCTAGATTCTTCCTCCTTTGAGATATTTGTGGCATCCAGGGAGTTTCTCAGGCCATAAATAACCATGGAACCCACTGGTATTAAAGGTGTTCTGAGAGACCAGTGATTCACGCATCATCACTCTGTTTCAAAGTCCCAGCTGAAAGATGACATTTAGAGCCACAATACTCTGGTAAAGCACAGCATAACTGAGTTAAAACCATGGATTTCAATATGGCTCTGTTATAACTGAACTCAGTTAACTGGGGAAATGCCTTCAGGTAATAACACTAAGAAGTGCATCACTCTACTTAAAGGAAAATATTTTCCTTTACCTGTGGAATCTCATCCTAAGGGGATTTAACTCCAATTATACTAGATGATTTGAGGAGAGAGAGAAATAATTATTGAAATGTTGCTATTCCATTGATACACATGCTCCATTTAGGAATGAGATGCTGGCCCTGAACCATCCTCTCCTGGCAAAACAGGTTGCTACTTTTGTGGATGATTTTAGGGCTCACGATTGTCACCCGATGTACAGACTACACCTAAACTCATTGTACTAGAGTTTGAAATATTAGAGGACTGTAGGGAATTATCCAACCTTGATCTTGCCCCCTGATTGGTAATCAAGGATCTCCTTTTGACTGCCCAAGGAGTGACATCTGGTTTCACTCTTTATATGAATGTCACTCGTTTATTTGTTGCACCTAGCCCCTTGTGCCACCACCTGATTGTCATCTTGAGGCAGTTAAGGCAGTTACCCAAGGACTACATAAATAAAGCTCACTCTGCATGTGAGGCTGCTGATGCTGATGCTGAGAGCTGCTGGCTGCTAGCTTCCTGCTGGGGGTTGCTTGCTGCTGGTCTGCTCTGCCACTCCATCGCAGACAGGCCATACCACCAATCAAGATAGAACTCTCTGCTAAGGACCATTGGCAAGGAAAGGACTCTCTCTGGATTCAACCAACAACACAGAAGCGTCTCTCCTAGTGATCACCGAGACCAGGACAACTAGGTGGCGCTCTCAAGAAAAGACTGACTACAAGCAATCTAAGGAAAGCCTCTTGGACCCAGCATCAAGAGGCCAAAGCTGAAGACAGTCTCTAGTCCCAGTGCCAGAGGCAGAAGAGCCTCAGCTGCCCTTGAGGCAGCATAAGAGCTGCTAACACTTGTTATAGCTGTGCACTTGTTTGGGTTCCTCTCTGCCCTTGTCAGGGCTGAGAGGTAATAAAGAGCTGTGTTTGTCCCCGCAAGGCAAAAGCACCTGAGGCTTTTCCTTTCTCTCCTCTTGTGCCATTCCAGAGGGCCACAGTAGTCCACACCCCTCACCCAAGGGTCCTGAGTGAGTTGTGTTTAGTTATCTGTGTGTGTGGCCTCACCACCCATCCAAACATCCGGCCAGACCAGTGAAATATGCACCCCACCAGAGGACACCTTGCTAAAAGTTGAGTTCTGCTTCAGGAGGTCTGAGGCAGTGTCCAGGATTCTACATTCTAACAAACTCCCAGGTGATGTCAATGCAACTGGGCCATAGAGCACATTTTGAATACATGGATCTTAATACAACATTCAACATAGAGCACTTACTATAATATTTGCTGATGGTAGAGATGTGAAAGACACTGATTCTCACTAATTCTTATCCTCTAAATGTTTCCTGTCTAGTTTAAGTGACAAACTAAGTGTTGCATAAAACAGAAATCTCTCTCTCAAAAGTGTGCCTTAAAATAACATTTAACCCTAATATGAAGATAGCACTTTACCACTCATAAAGTATCTTGTTTTCAAATTTTATCCCATTGAATGCCTCTAACACAGAATCTCACTTTACCATTAGTTGTAAATGTGACTAGTTATTTTTCATATTGGCATTGCTGTATACATACATGCAGTGATGAGAAGGAGCTTCTCACCACCCCTTTTCATAAGTTATTGCATACTAAAAATGAATTAAATAAAACATTTTCAGAGATAGTTTCACTTCCTCATGGCACAAGTGTGTGATCTGGTAAATAAAGCAAATTTTGATTTTTCATAACCTATGTAAAGGAGTGGAAAACTTAGGAAGACATCTCTCTCTCTTTCTAGTACAGAGTCTTCTGCTGACTAGCCATATAACCACATGCAAGTTAGTTAACCTCTAAGGACCTCAATTTCCTCATCTTTAGGGAAGGAGCTGGAGCAGGTGACCTCTGAGGTCCTTCCCAGCACTATAACCCTATGTTCTATAACCTGCCCACCTTGAATTTGCTATAATCTGTGCTTTAGATCCCAAAGACAGATCTTTACAACAGCATCAGCCCAACCACACCTCCCCCTGAGCCTTGGCCACGCTGGTTCACACAGCAAAGCTTTGAAATTCCCAAATACTGTAAGCTCAGGCCTGCCAGTGCGGTGTGGAGCTGCTACTTCACAATTCAAGTAGTCAGCTATTGACTCATGGCAATCTATATCTGCATTAAAATGGGAGTTTTGGATTAATGTGGAGCTGAAAGCCCGACTGAGGCTCTTTGCTGCCAGCCTGTCTCTGTAATTGCAGCATGGATTTCACCAACCACAAAGGGCAAAATGAATGTGATCATCCCCAGTAGTCGATAGCCCATCGATTTTTTCTTTTGACTCTATGATTCGCACAAATATTGAAGCTCATTTTTTAAGCAAGGAGGCTTATTAATCTACATTCTTCAAAACTAGTGGCCCCTTCAATGAGGTGAATTCTGTAGGTTACTTGATATGCAAGATATGAAATTACTCATTTTTTTTCAATTCTTTTTTCCATGAACACAGGTACACACTCATAACCTCACTCTTATTTAAAATTGGCATTCCATGGAGATGGTGGAACTTCACGCTCATTATCATGCTGTTATGGGTCTGTTTGGGAATGATTAGGAACTAGAGGTTGGCAAAGCTCATTATGGTCTGTAGTCACTGTTTCCTTGGTTAGGTTTCATTTTTTACTCACCCGTAAGGTTGTAAACAGAATGTGTCTAACAACACCTGTGGTTCTGAAGATGGAACTGTGCTCCAAGGCCATTTCTTCCCTGAATGGAGGCTATTAAGCCGCAGTGGCAAATGCATGTGAAGGTAGAGAAGCAAAGGCAGCTTCTACAGCATTCAATTGTGGTTGTTCAAAACCATACCAGTTCTTTTAATTTCCCATGATGCATTTTCTGTGTTGTGTGGCTTCTGTTTGTTATATCCTCTGATCATTTCCTTAGCCTATTGCCTCTTTAATTTTGCTAGAAATTCAGACCCCCAAATGGTTTGAAACTACAAGTATCAGATTTGTTTTTACGTGGTTTTTTGTATAATGCAGTGACCTGCTCTCTTCCAGTAGCTCTCACTTTTGAAAATAATCAGTAATGATAAAATTGGTCCCCAAATCCTATTAGTTTATTTCCCTCAGGAAAATTTCCCACGTCTGGTCCCTACTCTCAACCCCAACTTTGTACAAACTGTCTTGCTTACAAGAAACAGAACCTCACTAATGAAGGAATAAAGATGGTGAGAATCTTGACTCTGCAGACTTGGCCACTGAGCAAGTTTCAAAAATGATCAGAACTTGCTGGAGGAACTTGAAGTTCATGCAGGCTCCAATACCACTCTAGTTTTCATCAGGAGTTTGTTGATCACAGCTGATGATCTAACATACAGAACTATTCTACTTCATTTGTCTATGCTTTCCTCTCAGCTTTAACTCTGATTTCTACTTAAGTCTTTGTCTATTTCTCAAGTTCAAACAAACCAAATCATAAAGTCATTCCCACTGGCCATAGCTTTTGTGTCAGACCATCCCATTGGCCACAAAGTAAGTCTATGGATGGGCTATTCTGAGATCAAATGCCCATTTTTGATGCAACAAAAGAGAGCTATCAGTAAAATGACTTATGCCGAAAAGAGACTTTTTAAACCTATATTTAAAGGGTAGCAGGAAGCTTTTAAGAGGGAAATATAGATAAGGCTATATATTGAGGTTTAACCTACCCATTATGCCCATGGTCTCAGTTGAATTCAAACCCACATCATCACGTATCTAGTCCTTTGCAATAATGTCTTCACTAAGATCCCAATGCCTACACTATATCTCATTAAATCCATTCCTAGTAATGGCAATGACATTGGGAAATTCTCTAACATCTCTTGTCCTTAGTTTTCCATATTCCTCATCTATTAAATGGGTATAATAGTTGAGAAGACTTGAAGAGGGAATGTATGTAAGATGCCTGTATATTTTTATTACTGGTTTATCAATATTTTATCTAGGTTGTAAGGCTTATATTTATTTATATGAAACTTTCTCCCACAAGAATGTGGACTCATTGAGATCAAGGACCAAGTCTTTCTTATGTTCTTAACCCCTCTTCTCTGACTCAGAACCTAACACAATTAGCTACTCAAGATAATGTTGAATAAATGAAGGCATCGTTCACATTCTAGAAAAGTCCATACTACACCTATGATGGAAACATAAAGTCCATGCTTCCTTCAGTAGTTGACTTTTCTTAATGTTCTTTATAGCAACATGAAGTCTTACCCCTCTATGTAAGATAGTCTAGAACTGAGAAGACTACTTATGCATGACTTTGTGCCAGCCAAATGGAATGGGACCCTTTATAAAGATAGTTATCAGCTATAGAAAGTACTACATGCCCTCCCACAGCACAAAATGCCAAACCTAGAGGAACTCTAGAGATGATGTCTCCCAATTTTTTATCATTGAACAGCGTGAGCCCCACACAGATGACACGACTAACCTGATTTCATAAGGCTAGAATGCTTGAGAGCTAGTCATACATGTGGATTCCCTAAAACTGGGCATTCCCCTGCCTCTAAGATAGCATGAACCTAACAGAGGGAGACCCTTTACCCAACAAGTTTTAAATTGGCCAGAACAATCCCTGGAAAGACACAATTTCACTCTTACTCTATGGTGTCTTTGGGGCTGGGATTTGGCTCAGTTGGTAGAATGCTGAGCTGCAGTCTCTGAGGTCCCTAGTTCAATTCCCAGCACCGCAAAAATGGGAGAAGGGCCTGGCAATCCACTCCCAAGGCAATCCCGAAACAGTTAGCCATTGAAAACGCTGTGAGGGTTGCTATGAGTCAGATACCTACTCTATGGCACTTAACAACAAATTATGGTATCTGGAGTGGTAAAAATATTGCCTTTTCCCTCTTAGAAAAAAATGAGTGTGAAAGCCAAGTTTCCTCCTTCTATAATTTACCTAAAAGTGAGAAAACCTGATTGAGTTATGGCTCAATTGCCTTTTGCATTCTGGCTTCTGCACCTGGAAATTAGAAGGTTGGGAATGGTTACTCATTTTCCAACTTTGTCACCAGATCTCCCGAGCTCCTCAGGATTGCCACAAGGTCCATCTGGGGTGAGAGGAAAGAGTCTCCATCAGGGCCCCAGCCACTCATTTTATTTTTCATATTTGGACATTTACATTTTTTTAATTTATTTTTAATCAAACATAAATCTCCATTGGCTGGGAAATGTTTTAATTATTTAACTCTTGTCTATGGCTCAGATTTAATTTCTCAACAGAAATAGAGCAGAGGGAATGTTTCCAATCTTCCAACCACTAGATTACAAATCCATTCTTCAAAGGGTGCAAAATCGACCCCTAAGCCCTGAAAAACGCCAAATATGGATGATAATGCTTTTGATATACATGTTACGATGTTGTCTACTAGATGCACAAAAACTTATCAACATGTCAAACTAATGAGTTGAAACTTTGCCCACACGGTCATATTATCTAAGTTGCTTTTTAATCCACTGTGTTTTCAACTAATTCATCTCTTCCCAAATTGCTTTTGGAAAGCAATGGAGTCTTTTGCTTCCTGCCCTAGAGAAAAACTAACACAGAGCTAGTCCAAGTTGAGCCTTCTCCCTTATAGATCCTGCTCCATCACTAAAAAGCCATCAGGACAGCTGGGCTTCACTGGAGTGCTCCCTAGGCTTATTTATTCATTTATTCATGGGGTTGAGTGGGCCAGGCTTCTAGGTACAGAGGTGAAAAAGGCAAGGTCTTTGCTCTACAAGCAAACAGGTGTGTAAATAATCAAAATATCTTTTAACAAGTGCCTTCAGCCATACCACTGTGGTGTCTGATTCCATCAGATCTCAGAAGCTGAGCAGGGTTAGGCCTGTTTATTACTTGGATGGGAGACTACCTGGGAATACCAGGTGCTGTAGGCTTGGGAGAAGGACCCAGCAACCCACTCCCAAAAACAATCAGCCATTGAAAACCCTAGAAATAGCAGAGAAGCACTGACAATTGTGTTTCATCTGTTGTATGTGAGGTCACTGTAAGTCAAACACTGACTCAAGAGCACCTAACAACAGCAACAGAGGAGATATGTTTTACCAAGAACCAAGAATGAAGGAAGCAGTATTACACAGGAGAGAGCCAAATAAGCAAAGGACACAGCCATCTAAGACTAGCAGTTTGCTAGGAATTCCCCAAGGAGGGGAGGGTGATGCACACAGTGAGATCAGGTGAGGAGAGAAGTTACATCTGCATAAGAAAAGGAGGCAATATGGCAACAAGGAATTCCAGGCAGACAGACAACTTGTTCAGAGGCATGAAAGGGCATGATATTTCCAGGAGAACCTGAATAATTCAGAATGACAGTGTGTGGTTCCCACCAAGAGAGGAGAGATGAGAAAGATCTGGTAATAAGGTGAAAATGTGCCCAGCAGTCAGGTAAATACAAAAGGTTCCTGACAGATCCATGAGAGAGACTTTGTGAGGAGGCTAGCTGGAGAAAGGGAGGAGGTAGCCTAGAGAATGATATGCCATGGAAGAGGTAGGGCTTGCTAGAGAAATCCTTTAAAGATAGATGATACCATATATCAAAATAAAAGATGTCACTTTAAAGTGTGCAGGAATAAAAACCCAAACACGGAAGGCCACTCTGGAGTCAGAGTTATGAATGACAGAACGAAGAGCTGGGAATGAAGGAAAGGGCAGGGAAATGTCAAGCCAGTGAATAGAGATCGTGAACTCCCTCCAGAAGGAGACAGAGCCCAGAGTGGGTCACAAAATAACTCAAACTCTAAAATAAACTGACTGTGCTCAGGATGTTGTGCCAGCTGCTGTCTCAGACCTAATCAAGTGCTCCTCCACCTGCCCCAGGCAACATTGCAATGCCAGAAAGGACCAGGTAGCCAGATCTGAAGCTGGCAGGTTAAGGAAGAAGGTTGAATAGGAAGCAGAGCATGGAGGCTTTGTTTTCTGCCCCAGGAAGAAAAAATGATCACAGATACAAAAGAAAGTCCCTAACAACAACAACAACATTTTTCCCTTTCTATCTGGAAACAATCAGCCATTGAAAACCCTATGAAGGTCACTATGAGCGGGACCTAATTCAAAAGCAACTAACAACAACAATAATTACATCCCTTACTTAGCCAGACAATAGGTAAGAACTTTTAATTATAAGACATGAGACAGCCAAAGGAAAGGAAAACCATTGCCCAAAAATGCAACCTTCCTGGGTATCTTGTCAGAGGAAACGGCCACCTATGGGTATACATTCAGAGGTTGCAGATAGGTCCTCTGCCCTGGCCACACTATGTAGCTGCTTCTCCTAAAGCATCCACATAGGTACAAATGCACATGTGTACACACACACACACACACACACACCATTGCTGATGCCTGAAATTCCCAAAATTATCACTCTGTTCCTTTTGCCTGAATAGAATGTTTTTCACCAGCTAAAGTGTGAATACCCTGTAGAAGAGAGGAACATATAAATTTTACCTACCATTGCACATTATTAGAAACAAGAATAACTGATTGTTTCTTAAGATAAGCAAGATGGTTGCAAAGGAGATTGCAAGGCCATATTCCTTATTCGACAGGACTGAACCCCACTATACAGATGAGATGAACACTTCTGTTTTAAGTGAAGAGTTCTTCACTAGGGAGGCTAGTGAATAAAGATGCAGTGCAATGCCTTCATGGTTCTGCCTTGGAATGCTCTTTCTCCTATCTCTGTGGCCAGAATGATCTGGGATGTCCTTGGTCTGATCTCTATGGCTAGGATGATCGTGTGTCCTGATCTAAGCCAAACCTGCACATAGTGAGTCCTAGTCACAAGACATTAGCTCAGACATTGCATGTGACATCAAGAAGGCAGAGTACATGGTTTTCAAGAATTTGAGATTTCATTGTGAAGACAAGACTTGAATGTCTTAAGAGAAATCAAGTTAGGCAGTGAATATAAAGTGAGGGATGTAAGCTTAAATTCCAGGTCCAAAAGAAGTGATCATATCCATGGAGGATAATGTCACAATTCTAAAAGCTAGGCCAGCCTCAGCTTTAGGACTTAGGGCCTTGGATCAAAAACAAGTCTATCTAGAAACCCAAATAGCTTTCTCCCAGATCAATTAACTTCACGCAAAAGGTATGTGGCAAGTATATGCTGATTCCATAACTATACAGCTGGACAGCCAGGCAACTGGGGATTGCAGGTAAATGATGGAGATGGATGGATGGATAGGTGGGTGGATGGGTAGGTGGGTAGGTAGGTAGATAGATAGATAGATAGATAGATAGATAGATAGATAGATAGATGATAGAAGAAAGCAGGGAGAGAAACTATGTAGGAAACACTGGCAAACATTTCATTATCTTCTCGGACTGAAAAACAATGGTTTTCAAGTGTTCTTCAACCCCCTATTGTAACAATTGTGGAATTTCTAGCATATTAGGAAGCTTTTCAACAAAAGCCTACTGAAGAGTTTATATTATTTATGGATCTTTACAGTGGTTCACTTTTATTTGTGCTTTCTACTTAATTTTGAGGACTGGGATAATTATGCCTCTTTGCTGCTATAGATACATGTTTGCTCTAGAATGGAGGCCTATGTATGACAGGGGAGGTTTCCTGTATCATTGACTTGTCGTGGTTCAGTGCTGTCCAGTTGGATCCAACTCATAGAAACCCCATGTACAATAGTACAAAATACTCCCCAACACTGTGCCATGCACACAATCTTTTTATGTTTGAGCACAAAGTTGCAGGCACTATGTTTCTTCTCATTCTGAGTCAAGCCACATCAACTAATGGAGGTTCCAGGGGCTCTACTCCATTTCTATCATTATGGTCAACCCTACTTTGAGGGGACAGCTCTTCCCCAGTTGTTTCTTGAATACCTTCCAGGCTACAGGCCCCATTTTCCAGGACTATGTTTAACAGTACTTCTCTGCTATTCATAGGATTTCCAATGGCTAATTGTTTCAGGAGTGGGCTGCTGGATCCTTGTCCCTAGTCTATCTTAATCTGGAAGTTTAGCTGAAATCTGTCCACCATGGGTGGCCCTGCTGGCATCTGAAATACAGGTGGCATAGCTTTCAGCATCACAGCAACATGCAAGCCCCACAGCATGGCAAGCTGACAGGCACATGAAGGAAATCAGTGACAGTACCATTAAAATTTTATCACAGATGAGACTATGAAGAAATTATGTAGATTAGAGCAAGTTCTGCAATGAATGTCAGAAGATCTTGTTCATAGTTTCTAGTCTTAAACTACCTTTACCTCAATTATCTCAAAAGTTTCTCTAGGTTATGCTCACTGGCTGTGGTCAGTGGCCCCTTTCAGGTGACAATATAAATGACCATTATTTACTGAGCACTTACTACATGCTGAGCAAATAAGTTAAGCAATTAACATACATCATCTCATTTAAGTCTCACAATGACCTCAGAAGTTGAGATCACTCAGAAAATAATGCCCAAGATCAGAGTGAATAAGGGACAAAGACAAAATTCAGACCAGCGTCCTGGTACTTAACCATGACATGATGTCTGCCCGGGTGGCTGACCAACTAATGGGAATTGGATTGAGGCAAAGTGAAATGCTACATACAAAAGACCTGCAGTTTTTCTTACCCATGGTCTCAAATTTGGCCTGCCCTAATGCTAAGGAACCTGCAGCCATCACCCACTGGCATCCAATCTTGTCAGATCTCAGAAGCTAAGCAGAGTCGCACTGGTTACTCCTTGGATGGGAGACCACCTGGGAATATCAGGTGCTATAGGCTTGGAAGAAGGATGTAGCAGCCCACTCCTAGAAAACAGTAAGACATTGAAAACCTTACAAATACCAGAGAAGCACTAACAATAGTGCCAGGCATGGCACAGTATTGTGGAGTGTTTCATCTGTTGTACATAGAGCTGCTATGAGTTGTACTGACTCGACAGCACCTAACAACAACAATGCTAAGGAACACAGGCAAACTAAGGTCTCCTACTGACATTTGTATAAAAATAAATTGTCAGAGGAAGATAAATACTTCTTCTTAGAAAGAAAGAAAAATGTGTGGACAGTACAACATTCAAGTTATCTCCCTCTTAGTAGTCTTCTCTGATAGAAATGAAATAGTGCTTCACAAAAGCCTAAGTAAATAACTAAATGAATGAATTAATGAAGAACCAAGTGTATCTGGGGGCTGTGATGCAGAAGAAGGAAAGAAACATCAAGCGTAGTAAGATAATATTACCACAAATTAGATGGGTGTGTTCAATAGTCTGGCAGTTGGCTTAATGGTCTCAACACTGTCTAACATGTAAGTCTCACAGTCATCTGGGTCCAACCTAGCTTTCTGGTTTTCTCTATCCTGGAGCATTAGATGAGCTCATCCACTCCAGCCCAATACACTCCTCTCTATCCTTACATGTTATTTTGTCTGTATTTCTGTTTATATGTTTCTTTCAGAGTCTATCTTTCCTCTTCTTCTCCCCAGTCACAAACCCTACCTACCCTCCAAAGTCTAGCTGTCTTGTTCCTTCCCTGCCACACCAATAACTGGTCTGTAGGGCTTCCAGGAGTCCCCCAGTGACCAGAGAAGCCAATAGAGAATTTGGTAGGAATTACTGCCAGGTCTACATGAGTGGTTTCTTTTAATTTTGATGCTGAGGTAAATGAGAGCCACCCATGTCTCACCAATTCATCAGGATTTAAAAGGCTTTCACACGTCCCTAATGGAAAGTTGGTGTCTTGACTTCAGGTTGAGCAGGATCCAAGAAAGAGGGTGAACATGTCATTAATGACAAAAGACAGATTCTCCTGGCTGCCAACATAAGCTCACATAGCCCTCTACATTTTATAAGTCTTGCTTCAAAAAAACCTTACGCTCACTCACGCCATTTTTGCCTTTGCTTAGGTTGGCTCCCCTACCTGCAAAGCCCTTGCCTCCTCTCCCTTTTACTGTCCCTTCTCTTCTCTGGCTAATTCCCTTCTATTCTTTAAGACAAACTACTCAGCCATCACTCCCTCCAGAAAGACATCCATGACTCCCAGGGATATATGCAACTTTCACATGTTCCTACAATGTATTTACATCTTTATTAGTGCACTCACTAAATCGACTTATTTGTTTAGGTGTCTGCCTCTGCAAATAGCTGTTGGCTTCTATGAAAGGACTGTGTCTCATGCATTGTTATGTCTTTTGCAGCCAGGAGAGGGCCTGGTGCATAGTAGAATTAAATAATTTTGCTGAATAATTGAATGAATGTATAAATAAGCAAACAAATTGGTGAGCTCCCTGTTAGGTCACAAGATGTGGCCTCTTACTTCTAGCTTGGAGCTTTCAGTGAGAGTGATTCTCTGAAGACAAGCCCTTGTATAGACAAGAAGTCTGGCATAAAGCCTCTTATACAGTCAAGGGCGGCTGGGATTTAGCTCAGTTGGTAGAGCGCTGCGCTGTAGTCTCTGAGGTCCCAAGTTCAATTCCCAGCACCACAAAAATGGGAGAAGGGCCTGGCAATCCACTCCCAAGGCAATCCCGAAATGGTCAGCCATTGAAAACCCTATGAGGGTCGCTATGAGTCGGATACCGACTCAACTCGACGGCACCTAACAACAACAACAACAATCAAAGGGAGGATATATATCGCTGAAGAGGAAGCTGCTGGGAGACCAGCACCTGGAGCTGTCCAGGGTACTGGAGCAAGTGAGCTGTTTGTATTCCTAACCCAAAAGGACTCTCTGCCCAGGCCATGTCTGGTCTGCCACTTGAGCAGACTCCAGCATTGGCCTCTGGCAATCACCCTGACCCCTGAACCAGCTGCTTCCATTCATGTGACTCCTTCATGGCATGCCACCCTCTTGAGTGACTTCACTTGCTATAAATTGGCTGGCTTTCTGCCTCCAACTTTGCCTAACCTGACTACTAACAACTGATGAATTCTCTGCTACTCCTTAATGCAAGAACCAGTTCCCCAGTATGTTCCCTACCAAGCCTATACTGCCTGTGTTGGACAGCAGGGCCACAGGCTCAGAGTGGACAAGAGAATACATGGGAGTAAAGAACCATCACTCAGCTCAAAAAGAGAAGTCTCCCAGCAAAGGACACCTGCATGCTGCCTAAGGTTGGATGTGACATGGTGGCATTTGTGATGTGCCACTTGCCACTATCTCCTCAACAATTGCACAGGGGGCAGAGAATGGAAGGGAGCTTGGCATTCATGGGCAATGAGGCAAGGATCAAAGGAACACAGCTGTTGTAACCCAGCTAGGACCTTTACCCTTCATTTGCTGTAAGTCCAGGGTGTGTCTGTTGTACAGGGTAAGAATTATATTGCATCTGGAATTACAGCTAAATATGGATAATTGGCCATGTAAAGAGAGAAAAAATTAAAAGTTAGCTTGAACAATTTTATTTCATATCCCTTTAAGTGAACTACCTGGCAATTAAGCTGAATTACACTCAACAGATTAAGGACTTTGAACATTCTAATTTACATGAATTTCTGTGTTCCAGGCTTTATCTTCTGATCATCTTAAACACCATTCACATGTCTCTCACTAGTCATAGTTTATTGCTGATATAATGTAGTTTTTTTGTTTGGTTGGTTGGTTGGTTTTGGTTTTATTTTGGTTTTTTGGGTTTTTTTTTTGTTTGTTTGTTTTTGTTTTGCGGTACTGGGGGTTGAACCCAGGGCCTCTCGCCTGCATGCTCTGCAAGTGCTGGACCACTGAGCTGCACCTCAGCCCATTTTTTTTTTTTACTTTTTGAGACAGGGTCTCACTAAGTTACCCAGACTGCCTCTGATCTCAAACTTGCGATCCTCCCGCCTCCGCCTCCCGAGCCGCTGGGATTACAGGCGTGCTCCACCGCGCCCGGCCCTATAATGTAGTTTTCTATATATAGTTTTCAAATAGACCATGCTGCAAGAGCCTCTTCAAAACTCCCCACTAACATGGATTTTCCAGCCCTGAGTCTCCCTGTTGCATCGTTACTTCATGCCAGGAGTTGGGGGTAAGGAACAGTAAGGACAACACCTCTTCACTCTCATTCCCTGGAGCTGAAGCTCCACAAATGCCACACCAGTGAATCCCCAGGAACTGAAACCCCTTTCAAAAGCACAGTGCAAGGCTACCTGTATTCTTAAGCTTCCTTGGACTTACAGAGCCCTTCAGTCCATCCATAACAAAGGCCCCCTGAGGATAACCCTTCCCCGTCAGTAATCCTCACTCCTATTGTAACACCCTTTGAACTAAGGCATTGCATTTCCTCACAAAAGTCTGCTGCCACCCTAGAAACTCTTGGCTGTGAATATCCCTCCTTTTTTCTGCCATGAGTACACATGTGTGTGTGTGTGTGTTACCTGCATGTATCTATGTATATTGATACACACATGCATATACACCCAATATGTGTGAGTGTGAATGTGTGTATAAGGTGTCTGGGAGCAACTACTGGACTGTAGATCAGAGAAGATAAGCAAACCCTACATCCTCAGCCTAAGGTCTTAATGGCCAGGTAATTGTATAGTCAGACGCCAGCAAAATTTGCAAGTTTCTCGCCTCTCAGCTTAACTTTGGAAGTGTGACAACCACCAAGTTCAAAGGACACACTGGCCTCTGAGGAATTCAAGGGTGCCGTTAGGGAGCTGTTGACCTCGGCAGCTGTCAAGCTGAAAATTGGCTGCCTTGTGCCTCTTGGCCAGCCCCTTCACATCTGCGAAAGAAACCAGTCACGCTTGAATCACTCCTCTTTTGTCTTCGTGGATTCTAATCTTTCCTCCAAGCTAGGGGTGTTTACCAGGATATCCGAGAAAGGAAAGGAAAATCTGACCTGTATTCTCTTGCTCACACATCTCCCTCCCATATGCTGCCATCAAATAAGCCAAGCCAAGGTTTAAAGCTGGAATTGGGCATTTTCCATGTGTAAAATCTGTGACCCTCAAAAAGTTCTTTGCTACTGGTGGTCAAGAATACTTCTAATCCAAATTATAATGCAAGAATAACCCATCATAAAAAGATTGTTTCACTTCACTGTGTAATTTGAAGCATCTTCTCTTTTCTTACCACCCCATTTTGCAACCCGAGGCTTCTGGTTCTCCCAGGTAAACTACCCAGTGGTCATTCATCTGAATGGCCCAGGCACCTCCTCTCTCTGCCCACTCTCCTTTTGGTTCCCATGCCACCTTCCTTTCATCTCTTAATCAGTTTGGGAAAACTACTCCCTCCTACAAGCCTTCCTAAGTAGGTCGGAAAAGAGACTGGGCTCCCGCAAGCCTGGTAAAGAAGGTCAAGACTCAATGGTAGGTCCTCCTAGGAATTGGCTCTGCCATTCACTGTCTGTGCCTCCTTCACTGGTCCCTCCAATGCCACCATCCCATCTACAAAACACAGTGTCAACGCCAAAGGCCTTTCTAACTCCAAAGTCCTCTGTCCTATGGCCCCACTGTAAGTACTTATTTCCCATTCACTATTCTACAAACTTAAAAAACCTCTACTTAATAATCACCCTCCACATACATACGCTGCCTTATCTTAGCCATTGGTTTCTGTGGACTTTTAAAATACTCTTGTTAATATATTTTAACAAATGAGAATATGACTATAATATTTCTTGTATTTACATTATTATGATGTCTAGGTAAATTCTGAAAGTTTTAGCCAGATAGTCAGCTACTACCCTAGATATGCAAGACACCCAGAGAATGGGTCACTTGGAAGTTTTGTCACCAAGGGGACACATTCTGATTTAGATTTGAACATCTGCCCACCCCAGTAGTTACTATTGTTGAAATAAGTTTGAATGGCAAATACTCTTAATGATGATGAATTTTCAGTTTACTCTTACAGAGTGTTCAGTTTACAAAATCCACCAAACCCCTACTGAAATACAGAACTTAATGTTTCCACCATCTCTGTATTCCAGACCCAGAAACTTATATTTGCTAAGCTTTATTCTATGATATGAGCACATCTTAAAAATTGCCATTTTTTTCCATAAAGGAAAATCTTATCCTTGCTGATGAAAATTAAATAAGAGAATAACTGGATGAGCAAAGGCAAGAAAGCAGCTATAAAATCTTCAAAGGAGATATCTCTTTTTAGATATCTAAAATTGTATTTCTAATTTTTCTTTATATATCCTTTTTATTGACAAAGATTCTCAGTAAATAATATTAAACAAAGCTATATGTGAAATTAGCTACCATGTTTACTTTTAGAATTCCCAATCCATAACTTATGTTTTACAAACACTGTTGGGTTTTTTCCCCACTATCCTGCCCTCTATCCCTGTAGGATAAGAAAAGCCGAGGCAAGCATCCTGAAATTGCCAGGGGGTAGGGAGCAGAATCTGCTTCTGACCACTGAAATACTGTCATTGTTTACACACTAGCCACACCACTGGGAGAGTGACCTCTTTCCAACACTGACAAGTGAACACAAACAGCCCTGCTGACTTTGATTGGCGATTCACTGGGTCTCTGACCTTGAATGACATTGCTGGCAGAAATTTGATTGGCAGGCTGCAACACTGCAGACCACCTCTAGTACACATGCCCCCTCTCCAGAAATTGGCACTCATCTTTTCAAAAACACTGTTAGGTTCCAAAAATATGGGCTAAATATGCACCAGAATGTGCCTAGGCAGCAAATACAGCCTGAAAAGAAACATGATTTTTAATTTACAGCCCTCAGATGCCACTGTAATTGACACATCCGGGGATGCAGCTGGTCAGCCTTCGGCTGCATCTCCATAAGACCAAACATCAAAATTAAATGGGAGAAATTCGGGCAGCTGTACAGCTACGTTGTCTACAGGGTACCAAGCATTCAGATGTTTGGGGCTTCTGGATAGTCTTTGACACACAAACAAAACATCTAGTGACTGAGCAAAGGTTTCATTTTTCTCCAGTCACTTAAACATATAGAAAGCAAGCCTCCAGCTCTGCCGGGGGCCCTGATCCTGTGTGTGCCTGGGTCAGGCAAGGGTAATGATGTCCTTTACCCTATTCTAGTAGACTAAAATATGCTGAAACTCACCCAGCACTCCACAGCACACCTGCATTTTCCCTTAATAAACAAAAGCATATTATACAGCAAAATGTCATACATGTTTAAGAAATGGTTGCCTTGCTTTTAAAATAAAATCCAAATGCTGTTGGCTGGCAATAAAATGGGAATCTCCCATACTCCCAGGATAGAAATATGGCACACTGAGCACCTGGGTGCAACCTTGGTTCTTCCAGAAACTCCAGTAAAATAAGAGTAAGAGAATATTAAAACTGCACACTTCCAAGTGTAAAGAAAATGGGATAAGACAATGGGAAGTCAGAGAGAGCAACAAATTTTTGGAAGTCAGAAAGTAGTTGGGGGAATTAACAGAGGTGAGTAACTTGACAACTAAGTACCCACAGAGCAGAATAAGGAAATTAGCCAGTTCTCTCAACAGCATCCTGGGGAGGCTCAGGGGACTCCTGGCACCACGAAAGGGGAGGTGGTACAGAGAACGAATGAATGTCAGCCTCAGAGGCATCTGTTCCCGGGCTCCCTCCCAAGCCAGCCCTCTCCTTCTCTGCCAGGAGGTTTACTTTAGGGAGCAATAAATCAAAGAACACCCAAACGTGTGACATAGAGGGGGGGCAAGAGCACTGCTATGAAAGCAGAGAAGACAAAGAAAACTCCACACCCTGAGCAATAAACCCCCAGCCTTCTTATGCCACTCAACAGAGATAATGCTGACAGCCACACATAGACCTCCCTGACACAGGTCACGTTCCCGGGAGGGAAACTGCTGAAGACTTGTGTGCAAAAAGTGGACTGAAAATGCTCTCAGGATGTTCAACACCTGTAGAGGAGGGTAGGCAACCTGACCAGAGAGAGGAGGAGGTAAAGCCTCGACAACGAAGTATTCAGTCAATCTGGGGCAGAGCTCTGCAGCCAGGATGGCCCTTCAAATGGCCCATTTTGGGGTAAGGGGCCAGACTTGAGCTCCCACATTGATCAGTCACTGGATTTGGACTGCTTGATTCAGCTAGCGGCAATTCAATCAATAAGAGGGACTTGGCTGAGAGCGGTCAGTCACAAACACTCCCAGCAATGGGGGAATGATTGGTTTAGCCCTCAAGGAGAGAGGCGATCTGGAGGTGCAATTCTAGGATGCATAAGACACCACGGCTACACTTGCCAAGCTCACACTTGTCAATAGTCAGAATGAAAAATTGACTTGAACAGGGAAGACAGGCTTGTAACTAAATAACGTTAACAAAATGAATTACATGCTTATTTTGAGACCAAGGGTTAGTTCTATACATGGACAAAATGGAAGTATAGAGGTCCTGGGGTGTTCTTCCAGGTTGGATGGATATGAACTGGATGTGGAAGGCTGCACTGCAATGTGTACACCAGACAAGGCAGGAAAGGCTACACCAGATGGAAGATAGAGAAAGCCAAGGCATGGAAGTTGGCCAAAAGTCAAGCCCAAATGTGGTAAGTGCTGAAATAGGAGTAAGGAGAAAGGTCTCCAAGCTTTGAATGGAACAACTATCTATGTGTAGTTTCATGTCAGGGAAGGAAACAGACAAATGCCAGATTTTATTGTCCATGATTGTAGAAAATACTGGAACTGAGATTGGCTCCAGGTAGAAACATGAATGGGAAGAAATTTTACCAAGTTCAGGGAAGCAATAGAAAGGAGTTTCTAAGACTGTTTTCTACAGACTCAGGTAAGCCTGAGTTTTAATTCTCACTCTGCCAGTTACCAGCTAGGAAAACTTGCACAGACCCCTTAATCTCTCCTAAACTTTAGTTCCTCATCTGCTTTTAAGAACATGGGGGACTGGGGGTCAAATAAATGAGATAATATACCTAAAGTGCTTAGTACAGCACCTCTCAGAGAAAATGCTCATTAAACAAAATCCAAAAGGTAGCAGCAATAACTAGGTGCTATAGGGTGGGAGTTGCCTGAAGGCAAGAGGAACAGTCCCTGTGAGAGAAACTTTTAAAGAAGAATCAAAAGAAGTTAGTTTTTATCTAGCAAATGGAAAGAAAATGGGCAGATTCAATGACACCTTTGTGGCTTTGACCTGGAATAGTGTCAATACCATTTCTAGAATGCTAGACAGTTAAAGATAGGAAATGTAACAGAATTTTGACACATTTGTTCTTAATAATACCCAGATATTCAGTAAAATATTATTCTGGGTCTGACTAGAAGGGTGTTTGGGGATATCATTAACATTTCAGTCCATAGACTGCCATCTCCAGAGTGGATGAGATGCATTCAACCAGTTGAAAGCCTGGATAGAACACAATGCTGGCCCTCTTGCAGTCAAGAAGGAACTTTTCCTACCTGACTACCTTGAGCTTAGGCATCTCAACCTTCTACCATTGGATTCAAGCTGAAACATTAGCTCTTTCTGAGTCTTGGGCCCTTCTCCCCTGGCCTTTAAACTGGAAATACCATTGGCTACCCATGTTACATGAGAACAGAGACTTTTTTCAAGATGGAGCAGGTATAAGATGTGCTAGGTGTCCATAAAGTTAAGTGAAAACAAGGATCGATAAGAAAACTTATTGTTGAGTGGCCTTGATATAATTTTTAATAGTCAAGGAAACTGAATTGCTGTATATGTGGTTTAATACAGTCTCTCGTTTTATTCTAGTAAATGGTGTCAAATATTTTAAATACTATCTCAGATGAAGATTGGATGGAAACAAATCACATCAAAAATTGTTCTCAAAAACACAAGTATAGACACGTACATGAAGAATAGCATAGCTGGCATCAATCCCCTGCACAAAACATTTCTTAGTAGCAGGGAATTTATACCTGGTAGAGATAGTCTTGGTTGGTGTTTAGCTTCTTGTAGCAGCTATAACAAATTTGATGGAGTAGGATTTCTTCTTTCACAGTTCTGGAGGCAAGAAGCACTGGGCCAAACCCAGTGTGTTCCCAGGGAGAATCTACTTTTCTCCCTTTTCCAGCTGCTAGATCTGCATCTTTGGCTCATGGCCCCTTCCTCTATCTTCAAAGCCAGTGTACTAACATCTTCTTTTTCTGACTCTTCTTATGTTGCTTCCTTTATGGGCTTTTTTCTTTTGTGTGCCCATGCCAAATCTCCCTCTTCTAAGGATACATGCGATTGCACTAGGTCCTCCAGGATAATCTTTCTCAAGACCCTTAGGTTAATCATAACTGCAAAGTTATGATTTTGCCATATAACATTTGCAGGTTCCAGCTTCCAGGGATTAGAATGTGTATATCTTTTAAGGGGCCATAATGCAGCCTCTTGCAGTTGGTAATCTAAGGATACGGTCAAGATAGCCACCCTAACAACCCAGCTGACTCTTGATCAGCCTAAATTCTAACCTCAAGCATCCAAATTCAAGGCTATGAAAGAGAAACACCCTAAAATCTAAGCCTACACATTACCAAAGGGGGGGAAAAAAGCACTTTAAAGAAAGAAAAGGAGATAAGAGCTCTTAAGAAAGATAACCCACAGCTGTGGAAGGCCTGTCACTTAGCAGAAGCTGTGAGCCAATCAGACGCTCTGTCAGAAGGCAAAGCAAAGAGAAACCCTGCCTAATTGGATTGGCTGCCCTAATGGGCCAGAAGTCAACAAGTCAGAATGAAAAATATACTCAATTCAGCCACCTGGAATTGGTTGTAAAAAGGATGCAATAAAATAGGTCAATTTTCTGGGACTAGTAAGAGGGTCCATACCCAAATGGACTGAATGCTTCTGCCTTTATGCGACTATTTGTCACTTTGTGACTGCAGCCTTAAACTCTTCAAGGTGGGTGAATCTACTTTGTTTTTAAAGGGTTAAAAACCAGTGAATTAATTTACTCATTTTGAACTTCCTTCATATTTCAGTCAACTAAATTTGTGATGAATTTGACTAGTTGTACCAGCTTTCTCCCTTCTCTGTGGCACAGCTCATCCTCTTTAATATGTTAATACTGTCACCAGGCAGGTTTTTGTCAGGGTACAATCTAGATTTTTCCTCTTTTCAGAATGCCACACTTCATGCAGCCACCACACTCCATGAGATTGTTTCTATCTGTCTATAACAGGGTAATTGTTTCCATAGTGGATTAAATATTTGTGATTTTAATGAAACCCAGCCTGGAAAATAAACTTCCATCTCTGACTACTCATGTTGTTTGTTAGGTGCCATCAAGTCAGTATCCAGCTCATAGTGACCCTCATAGGGTTTTCAATGGCTGACTGTTTCGGGATTGCCTTGAGAGTGGATTGCCAGTTCCCTCTCCCATTTTTGCGGTGCTGAGAATTGAACTCAGGACCTCAGAGACTGCAGCACAGCGCTCTACCAACTGAGCTAAATCCCAGCCCCCTGACTACTCATAGCACATTAAAATAGTCATGGAACCCCAATGTAGTGGCTCATTCCTGTAATCCCAGCAACTCAGGAGGCAGAGGCAGGAGGATCACAGGTTCGAGTCCAGAGGCAGCCTGCATAACTTAGCAAGACCCTGTCTCAAGATATAAAAATATTTTTAAAAATGGGATGTGGGTGCAGCTCAGGTGTAGAGCATTTGCAAAGCATTCCTGAAGCTCTGGGTGCAATCCCCAAGTACAATTTTTAAAAAATGGTCATGGAAGAAGTGGAAATAGATGCTTTTGAGAATGGCATCATCCTTAGGGGCCTTTTTGTTGGCCTTGACCTATCATCTCTAGTTTACTCTTTCAGAAAATATTTACTGAGCATTTGTTATGCAAGGTACTCTTCAAAAGTCCCTCCCTTTCTTCTTCTTCTCCTCCTCCTCCTCCTTCTTGAGACAGAGTCTTAATATGTAGCCCACACAGCCTCAAACCTATGATCCTCCTGCCTCAGCCTCCCAAGTGCCACCTCACCTGCCCCAAGTCCCTTCTTTTAAGACTCTCACAATAGAATGGAATAGAGATAGAAACAGATCGTCTCATACTGCCCAGATTCCGGATTTTCGTTATATCCTGGAGCTGTATCAAGTCCACTGGATGCAATGGGTTGAATAGTATATCCCCAAATCCATGTCTATACAGAATGTCAAAATGTCTCCATGTTTGGAAATAGGGTCTTCACAGATATCATTTGTTAATAGTTTCTGATGAAGTCATTCTCAAGTTGGCATATTGAGATTATATCTATTTTAGTAATATAAAATAATAGCCTATCCCTTTATCCATGCCTCATAGTAAATATGCTCCCAAGATATTTTTCTAATTTTCCATTAGTTTTTTTGCAAGTTGACAGTTCATTCCTGTTTTAGCGGTGTTGACCTTATTTCTATCAGCCTCTGCTTCATGTCTTTCATTTTCTTCTTTACCTGACATGATAGTAGCATTCCCATATGGACATCTGCCTATAATACCAGTATTCTTCTTTTCTTTTCCTGTAGCCAGTAGGTGTTTAGATTTATTAAAGCTAAAGACCATGCTTCCTGCACCTGTACCTCTGTGGTGTCTGATCCCATCAGATCTCAGAAGCTAAGCAGGATCGGGCCTGGTTAGTACTTGGGTGGGAGACCGCCTGGGAACACCAGGTGCTGTAGGCTTGGGAAATGGACCTGGAAACCCACTCCCAAAAATCATTCCACCATTGAAAACCCTATGAACACCAGAGAAGCACTGACAATAGTGTTTCGCCTGTTGTATATAGGGGTCACTATGATTTAGACACTAACTTGATGGCACCTAACAACAACAAAGGGGCTGGGATTTAGCTCAGTTGGTAGAGCGCTGCACCGCAGTCTCTGAGGTCCCAAGTTCAATTCCCAGCACCGCAAAAATGGGAGAAGGACCTGGCAATCCACTCCCAAGGTAATCCCGAAACAGTCTGCCATTGAAAACCCTATGAGGGTCGCTATGAGTGGGATACCGACTCGACGGCACCTAACAACAACAACAACAACAACAACAACAACAACAACAAAGACTATGCTTACAGAAAACTACCATGTAGACTGAATTGACGAAATAGCTGATATGACATTTCTCTACTATCACAACTAATTGTGTGTTTGCATGAATAGACAAAGATGAAGAGATATTTTAACATCAGTTTAATTCAATGCCTTCATCTCCACATAAAACACAGCCTTATCAACTAGCCATGTTTAGATATGCCTGTCAGCCCATTACAGGCTGATACATCTGTTAACTAAGGGTGGTTAACCAACTTGTCCTCTATCAGTCCTGTCATAGGAAACTTATATGTAGAGTTTAGAAGTAAATGGAATAGGCAAGAAAGTCTCGAGACTGAGAAATAAATAGGGGCTAAGAAAGACGTGCCTTGGCTGTACAAGGCACACATGAAATACGGTCTTCAGCATTATTAAACCCAAAATCCTACTATCCAAAGAAAGATGAGAGGAACTCTAATCTACAAAACTGCACAAAGAACTGAGCTCAATGAGGAATGCCATCCACATGTCATTAGGGACAGACAACTAAAGAGATGAGCAAGGGCTTGTAGGAATAAGGTCCACCTTTTCAAAACAGGAAAGTGTTCATAAGGATTTAGTAAGAGTAGATGCAGTTTAGACAGTAAATCAACAATGTGCATGGCTGAGGAAAGGAGTCAAGACAACTTGGTTCTAACAGAGTATAAAAATGTCTGTCCAAGAAGGCAAACAAAATCAGGGAGGAACATGAGAACATTAGCATATACAGGGAACAGAATGGATGTCAGACACTATGCTACAAATTTTATTGTGAGTTCACTGTTTCATTTTATAGTTGAGGCTCAGAGAGGTTAAATGCATGTGCATATAAATGCAAGTGACAAGCAAATCCAACCATCTTCAGAGCCAATGTTCTCTCTACCACACCAATGTATCTCAAAGTATGAACTGAGACCACCTGCATCCAAGTCACCTGAAGTGCTTGCTAAAAGCACAGACCCTGCACTCTTGAGGCAGTTCTCCTTAAGTTATTCTATATATACAAAAGTTCTTAAATCACTGTACATACACATTTTCTTCCTCAAGAGAGGCCACTCCTCTCGGAAAAATACAGTCTCCTGTCTCTTAAGATGGCCCCAGTCCAAGAAGGAGCTCAGTATATTCAGAGTCAGATATTAGGCGCAAGGACCACAACCAGCCATCAAAAGTGAAGGGGCCATAATGCAGGATGAGTTAGTAGGTCTACCACACTGCCCAGAGTTGGAACAGTGCAGATGGTGTCCCCATGCTCAGCCCCCAAAGAGCATTTTGCAGATTTGCCTCAGGCTGAATGATGATCCCAGGTATTGGCTAAGGATGAGTCTGCAAGGAGTATGAAGTGTCTCTCAGTGACACGAAGGTAGAAAAAGAATCCAGACTGATCCTTCACAGGGCACAGATGAGTCCAGGAGCCTCACTCCACAGCAGGCTCCCATTTCACCCCACTATATCAAACTCAAGAAAGAGTCAACTCAATGGTAAAGGACAGGTGATCAGAACTGTGGCAGCAATCAGGGATCCACCCGTGGCACAAGACCCTAAATCTCTGATATGGAGGGTTAATTCTCTCTTCCTGTATGTGAACTTCTCTCTGTTTCTGAACTGTTCCCTTCTCCAATTCGCACCTTCTTTTTCTATAATCATAACAATAGCTACCATTTACTGAGAATTTCCAATATACCAGGCCCTATTCTAGGACTTTTACAGGTATGTATTTGTGTGATCCAACAACTACTTGATGCAATAGGCACAATTTCTATCCCCATCCTACAGTTGGTAAACCAAAGCACCAAAAGATGAGACAACTTGACCAAGATCACAGAGCCGCCCAAGACAAAAACCAGAATTCAAATCTAGAAGTATGTCTCCCAAGTCCTTGACACTGTACTTCCTCTCTGACAACAGCTATTTGCTACCTTCCACACTCCTAATGCCTGTTAGGAAGTTTTGGATACCATTGTGGGACTCCTATCAGGATTCAAACCCTGCCCTGAGTGCATATGTCCAACCAGCTGTGATAAGGGAGACAGGGAGACCTTAGTAAATTTGACCCAGTCATATTAGATTCTGCAGTAACAGCATGAATGCATATGATCCCAGACTATAAACCAAATGGACAGAGGAGCCATCCCCTTTTAGTTGCATGCCATCCTGTTTTATTTACCATGAATCCAGAAAGCACAGCAACTTCTCCCAGAATCCTAATTAGGAAGGAAGGAAGAAGAAAGAAAGAAATGAATGGAGGGAGGGAAGGAAGGAAGGAGGAAAGGAAAAAGGAAGGAAGGGAGGGAGGGAGGGAGGGAGGGAGGGAGGGAGAGGAAGGAAGGAAGGAAAGATGGAAGGAAGAAAGGAAAGAAAGACGGAAAAAGAAAAGGAAAAGAAAAAGAAAGAGGAAGGAAAAGGAAGGAAGGAAGGAAGGGACAGAGGGAGGGAAAAGAAAAGAGCCTTGGAAACAGAGAGAGAAAATCAATAATAGGAGGGTGGATCTTTCAAGAGTCCCTAGGTATGGGAAAAAAAAAAAAGACAGCAGCAGGACACGCTGGAGGGTCATCTTCAGTGGCTGAAGTGTCTACAACTGACCAACAAGGTAAATCAAATCTGCTGCCAATACATTCTTTTGCTGTCCAGATAAAACGGCAGACTAAGCTGATGAACTTTCACCCTTCACCCGCGCTCTTCAAGCCAAAGTACAGATTAAAAAAAATCAATAACCCCAATCGATGGGAAAATATTTTTAGTCTCTAACTGAACGATATGTTTTGACAAGGCCAAAGAGGAGCACAAAAGAATGGCAAAAGATAAAAGACAGAAAATTAGGAATTTGCTTTATTGGGTGAGGTGGAATCACCAATCACTTTCTTTTTCCCTCACTGACATTCGTCTAAATTATCTCACAGCAAGGAAATAAAGTGTAAGGAGATGAATTTATAAGATGGCATGATTCACCGCCAAGCACCTTAAAACCTATTATTGCTACCATTTTCCGTTGCCATTTCCAAGAAAGCAATCTAGAGAAATGTCCACGTTCTGAACAGAGTCAAAGGGAAGAGCATTTCCCCAAAGTGGAAAGAGAAAAACAATGGAACCACAGAGCCGCCTCCCCCTTCCCCAGCCAGAGATAACATCCAATACTAAACACGTCAGAAAGAGTTTTAAACCTACCCAATTTGGCTCCATTTTCTCTCAAAATATCCATTGTTTTTCATAACCCAATACCCTTGAGGTTCTTTCATAACTGAGCAAATTAAACATATAATATCACCTTGTCTTCTTGCCCCTTAAGCAGTAATTTATTTTTGTACATAGCCTCAGCCTGCTATATTTCCAAAAATTATTTCATAGTTTTTTCTTCTATTGAATAAAAGTGCTAAAGAAATACAGACTTGGAATAAAATAAACAATCATCAACTAGAAATTTTGTTTGTTTTTGCCCAAGAAAATCTTGGACAGAGAGAATAACCTTAACAATCAATTAATATTTTCAGTTGTTTATCTCAGAACAACAATTGGTAAATAGATAAATTGATGGGATTCAAAAATCTATATAAATCCAATAGACTGATAGTTAGGATAGTAGCAACCTATTTTACTTATTAATCCATTTCCTCTTTTCTTCTAATATCAGTGTCTCATCTGTTATTCGATAGCCTTTGGAGCAAATTTAATGATTACCATTTTACAACAATTTCTTATTTTTCCTTTCACCAGAAGTTTAAACATACATTTCTTATATAAATACATACTCAGCTAATGGCTACATCTGTATAATAGCAGCTAATTCAACCCACAAAAATCAGTCAATTCAATAAAAAGACTGTCAAACAAATGATTTGACAGTATATGTTTTGCCAGTCAAAGCATCCTTGTGAAGCAATTTGATTGGCTAGCATTTTATGGCGTTAGTAAGTTGTTTTGTTAAGATCAATGCAGACTGTATAGTATCAGTCAGTCTGGGGGAAGGGTGAAGAAATGTGGACGATCCAGTTCCCTAGAGTTCTTCCATAAGATCCCATGACCAGCCTTGTACACATGGATTCTATTGACTTACATGACAGGAACATTCATAGTCTATTGGGACCTTTCTTCAGAAATTTCCCATTACACTTTGATCTGTGTACTATTGTTGTTAGGTGCCATGGAGTCCAGTCCAACTCATAGCAACCCTATGTACAACAGATGGAACACTACCTGATGCTATGCCACACCCTACACTATATCAGTGCTTCTCTGCTATTCATAGGGTTTTCAATGGCAGATTGCTTCAGGATTACTTCAGGAGTGGGATGCCAGGTCCTTCCCCTAATCCTAGGGCATCCAGTATTCTCAGGTGGTCTCCTATCCAAGTGTTAACCAGGTCCGATCTTGCTTAGCTTCTGAGATCTGATGAGAAGGGACACCAGGGTGGTATGGCTCCAGGCTTTGATCTGCTTACAATGGTTGTGATTAGGATCAATGTGCTTCTCTACCTCTATTCATAAAAAAAAAAAAAAAAATTACACCTGCTTCTCTTTCCTGAGCACTTACTATACACCAAACTCTCTGCACTTAGCATTTTTACAAACCTGATTTCATTTATCCTCAGAAGAAACCTACAACAAATGTAGTATTAATCCCAAAGTACATGGGGGGTGGTAAGCTTTAGGAAGATGAAGTAATTACCCAAGACTACACCAAGATAAGTAGTAGAGACAAGATATAAACTGATTTCTGTCTGATTCTGATGTCTGCACCACTATCTCATTCATCAATGGTACCACCACCCAAAGAGGATGCAGCTGATCAGATTCACTATCTGCAGTAGTTGGAATGACCAGAAAACTATAAGTGATGAAGTAGTTAGTTCACAAGCCATTCTGCCATATTCAAATAGGCGTGAAATACACTTTAAAGTTAAGTCAGCAATTATAATAAATTTATTAACCATCTTTAGTTCCAAGCTCTTTATGTGGATATACTTCATTGACATATCCCCAGTGCCCTCCTTGTTAAGGAAGACTTGAAACGCAGTGATAGATCAATGCATTCTAAGTACACCCTAAGTACATGCTTTATATACTTCGTAAGCAATGAAATGCCAAAACTGAGAGTGCCATATATGAAGACTCACTTCCTTAGAATTCGCCAGGATAATTTTGCAATATTGAATTGCCATACTTCACACATTTCCCCCAAATGACTGTCAAGTTACCTGTTTGTTCAGTTCTCTCTTCAAAATCCCTTGAGGACTTTGGACACGTGCACCTTCTTTTTTAAAATTTCCTAGAATGATGTACCATGTGGGTAGATTGTTGAAGCACTAATGAATGAAATGAGTAGGTAATTATGATGTTGAAAGCTTTCAACACACCCAGGGAATAGTGACTGCTTGAATTTAACAAAAACACGCCAAGTCACCGCGAAATATATATCACAAAACTCCACTATTTGCACCTGGAAAGTGGTAAACAGTGTCAAAACTCAGAATGACCCTTTATTACTCTGACTAGATAGATATTCTGTGTCTCCATCATTTGCATGTACATGTGAATCCAAAATGTTCTCAGAATGGGAAGATATTGTAGATTCAGTGGTCAACTGGCCATTATAATGTCCAAAACATTCTATTTCCAATGGAAGCCCAACTTCTTATAGCTAGTTAAACCTAGTTTTGCATCTCCAGCTGAATCCTGTTTTTAAGAGATATAGATTGATACAAGAAGGTGATACTTCAAGTCTAGCCTTTAGTCCATTTTCCTTAAACCTTCCAATGCTTCTCACAGAGCTACAATAAAGTCCAGATTTCTTTCTGTGGCCTGAGGGCCTTGCATAGCTGTATCCCTGCCTGGAATACACTTCTCACAGACCTTTCCATTGCCAGCCACTATTCGCCTCTCAGGTCTCAGCTCAAACTTCACCCCTATAGAGATACCCCTCTGCTCCACTGCCTCTTCACTCTTTAGTATTTTTATTTTCTATCCGTCATACTACTTATCACTATCAGAAGTTATCCCAGTAGAATACAAATTCCAGCTCTACCATCATAACTCCCCTGCATGGTTCACAGGCAAAGAGGGATGGGTCAATATTTGTTGAATGAATGATCTCTAGCATAGGGATGGACAATGTGGATTGAATCAGATTTTGTACTAAGCAAATTAGGTATCTGGGAAGTGCCAATTCCTCATACAGTTATAAAACGTTTCTTCAAGTATTTGGAGAATCTTCAAATTTCTCATCCAGGCCATTTAAAACTAGAGGTATACAAACCTGGACTTGGCAGGACAGATTCTCCCCTGACCTGGGAAAGGCTATTCTATGCCTATTCTTGCTTTTACACAAATTCCCTCTGCTTGGGATGTTTTTTGTCTCTCTACCAATAACTTCTACTCAGCTTTCAAACTGGTCAAAGGCAACCGCTCCTTCTAGAAAGCACATGTCAGTGGAAGTTAGCCCTGTTTGCCTCTATTACTTTATTTCTTCCAGTCTTCTCTCATATTTTATTCTAACACTGAGAACCTCACCAAATTCTGTCACATGTCCACATCCCATGTATGTACTTCCCTCTACTGGGAAGTGACTTCACCACCACATTCTCCTATTGAACTCCTATTCATTCTTCAAAACCTCCTCCTATCTCACTATCTCTGTGCAGCCTTCTATAAATCACCTCCAATCCAGAAAGAATTAATCACTCCCTCTTGTGGGCAACATCTCTACCTTGAATACATTTCATTTTTGTACCTTTCATATTCTTTTAAAATTACTTCCCCAGTAGACCAGTGCTTCTCAATTCACATGACAGTGTCTCTGAGGAAACATTTGGCATGTCTGGCTGTTACAAAGAGGAGTGGAGTGGCAGTGCTACTGATATCCAGTGTTGCTAAATAGTCTGCAATGCACAGAGTAATGACCACAACAAAAAAAATACCCTCCTCAAAATGTCATCAGTGCCAAGGCTGAGAGTATTCATGCTCTATCATGTGCCTTCTTTCAGCTTGGGAGGGGCTGGATCACAGCAAAGAGACACAAGGGCAGCATTCCAATACCCATTTGCCAGAAACTTCTCCCGGAGGAATAGTTTGCCTCACATATACATCTACGTGGGTGTCAACAGTACTTAGTGAGGTATTATGACTGTACTTATCCTATACTGGTGTCCCCATGGTCTAAGCAGGATGCACAGTCCTTAGTAATCCTTGCCTTGAGGACTTTTTCAAAATATCCAAATGCAAGAAAATAATGGCTCTTCTATAGCAAAATCCTGAAGTCATCAAAGGGATACTATTCTGAGCCTTTAAGGGTAAACAAAGAAGAGATACAGAGAGAGTGAGAGAGACAGAAATTGACCTCCAGGATCTATTCTGGAAGGAGAAAACATGCGCCCCCTCCCTATGGGAGAAGATCCCAGGAGGGTACCAAGAGTTCAGTAGTCTCGAAGGTTCATGTAGGGAGGTGAAATTACAAAGATGGATGCCCCAAATGAGGCAGCGAATCAGAGAGCCATCTGACCTCAAAGTTTATCCATAGAGGGTCTTGAGACAACAAGAATGGGCTGGATATAAAAGACCTTGGACTTCTTTTCATATGCCACATAAGCCTCCTAGGTTACTCTGAGAGGGGAAGAGGCCCAGGTGTTGATTAAGGCTGAATTTCTCAGCAGCCCATAATGACAGAGCTTCTGAGCCTCCTTTCATTCAAATTAAGGAAAATTAAGAAGTGGACATTTACCTGAAATTGTGGACTGAGCTCTGACCCATGCAAAAAGCCTTCACTGATTAGTGTGGCTTGAGCTGGGGATGCCCTCAGACTTCCTTTTCATCTTTGCAAGGGAGAAACTGTATGGGATAGGGCTATCCAGCTTGCTTTTTCCTTACAGAAAGAGGAGAGTTTATATTTGTATACAGGATGCCAAGAGTCTAGGATTCAGAAAAATCTTGGTTGGAATCCTGGAGCTATGCACTAAGTCTCTCTGGGGTTCTAAATCAATAGGATGAAAAACATCACTGCAAAAGGCTGTGCAGAAGATGAAAGAAAAGTCACATGTGTGAAAATACTATGTAAACTGGAAAGTCCAGCATTAACACTTTCTTCCAAGAAAAGTAGAAAAGAGCCAAAAACAAATTCAATTTATTTTTTAGCTCTATCTATGAGTTCAGACTGAGCCATCAAGTTGTCTGTTTATCAATGTGTACACTCAATATTATGCAGGCAATGGAAGCCTTCTCCCCATCCCTGTAGTTCTTATAGTATTGAAGTCAACCTATCTAAAACACCTGAGGTGAACCAGCTCCAAACTATACCTCCCACACTCCTATTCCCATTCTTCTTTATATGTCCTGCATTACATGAGGTAGGCCAGCAGCTGGTACATACTGATCCCAAAGATACACTGGATTAGTATGGCAGAAGTTCAACAGCCAGTGCAGGGCCGGGTAAGGGAATGGTAGAATAGACGGGTGCTTGGATCTGTGCAGTCGTTCAGGGATCTGGGTTGCCAATGGCTCTGCCATCTTCAACATACAGCTTCCAAACTCACCCTGGGCATTGACATGTAGTTGGAAGGCAGTGGGAGCTAGAGGGTAGAGAAGGCACATACTCAATTCTTAGCATCTCACCCTGGAGCTAACATGTGTGGCACTTCTAGTCACATTCTTGGGTGAGAATTAGCCATATGGTCCAAACTAGATGTAGGAGAAGAGGCTGGAATAATAGTGCTTGTTTTCCCAGCCATTTCCCAGGAACAAGTTTACATTACAAAAGGGGAACAGGAGAGCAAGATGTCTTGGTAGTAGCTAACCACATACTCAAAATATGATCTACCAACTTGACACTTTAGATTCTTTTTTATATTCTCCAACCAAACCACCTCCTCAAACTGATCTTCCCTTTCCTGCATCTGACTCTACAGCTCTACCTGCGTGAAATGGGCTTTCTCTTGGTACTTGTCAGTACAAACCTGTCAAGCCTCACTCAATTCTTACCTACTTCATGAAGTTTCCCTGATCTGTTCTGAAGGAAGTAATCTCTTTCCACTCTGACTTCCTGTCTCTTTATCTTTCATGATGTAACCGGTGATCTACTTGGCATTCTTTCCTACTTATCCAAATCAACTCCATCAATAGGTCACACGCTCTTGAAGAGGGAGCCATGTCTCACTCACCTGTGTGTCCTTTGTAGCATTCAGTATTATATTTGGCATGGAATTGGTGCTTCACATATGATGGTAAAGTAATCTTTCATGAGCATGAAGTCACATTTGCATCTCACTGGCTTGAGCACAGATCTCTGTCTATGAAGAAGGAAGGAAAACAACTATTCCTTCATCATTCCCAGGAAAAAAAAGGTACAAATTCCACCTCAGCTACTTCTACTATTTTTCACTCAAAGCAGCAACTACCTGCCATGATATTCAGTGTTGCCTTTTGAGAGATATAACAGAGGCATTTTGAGTGATTAGGATTCTATTTTACTCTATCAGAAGTAGTTAAAAGAAAAAGCAAGATCATCAACCAGTCAGAACCAGAGACATCAGGCTGCACAGGAAAAATGGATGAGCCATCCTCCAGACCAAAGTTCCTGGCATATTTGGCTAGGAAAAATAAATTTGTTTTATTCTTTCAAAAAAGTTATTTGTGAATGCCTGGTTGATCACATTTTTAGCATTTAAGGAAATGCTCAAAACCAATAGAGAATTTGATAAAATGTAGCACAGTCTTATCAGAGAATAACATCACTTTAAAAGATGATGTATTTACAGCTCAAGGAACAAGTAAACCTAAGGTCATAAAAAGGAAGACTATAATAAAGATTAAAGAAGACATAAATAGAGACTAGACAAGAAATAGAAAAAAATCAAAACTAAGAGTTGGTTTTTTAGAAAAACTAACAAATTGGCAAACATTAGCTCAACTAACTAGGAAAAAAGAAGAATCAAATAACAAAAGTCAGAAATGAAGAGAAGACCAGACAATTGATGTTAGAAAGGGTTAGGCGAGACTACTACAAATAATTATATGATAACAAATTGGATAACTTACAATGAATGTATAAATTTTTAGAAACGCACATTCTACCAAGACTGAATCATGAAGAACTAAAAAAAAAAAGTGAACAGACCTACAAATAGTAAAAATATTAATATAATCAATATAATACAATCAATATAAAAATATTAATATAATCAATAATCTCCCAACAAAGAAAAGACCAGGACCAGATGGCTTTACAGGTTTCTGTTGTTGTGTTGTTAGGTGTCGTTGAGTCGGTATCCAACTCATAACAACCTTCATAGGGTTTTCAATGGCTGACTGTCTCGGGATTGCCTTGGGAGTAGATTGCCAGGTCCTTCTCCCATTTTTGTGGTGCTGGGAGTTGAACTCGGGACCTCAGAGACTGTAGCGCAGCACTCTACCAACTGAGCTAAATCCCAGCCCTTACAGGTTTCTAAGAAGTATTTAAAGGTGAATTAACACCAATCCTCCACAGACATCCAAAAATACCTAGGAAGAGACAACACTTTTAAAATCACCTTTTGAGATACCAAAATGAACAAAGATACTATAAGAAAAGAAAACTACACGTTAATATTTCTGATTATTATTATTGCAAAAATCCTCCACAAAATACTAGCAAATCAAATTCAACAACACATTAAAAGGATCATAAACTATGCACAAGTGGAAGTCATTCTTGAAATGCAAGAATTGTTCAATATATGAAAATAAATCAATGCAATCCACCATATTGACAGAACGAAGGCAAGGGCCACATGGACATCCAATGGGGGCATAAAAAGTATGACAAAATTCAATATCTTTTCATGATTATAAAAAACACTCAACAAACTAGAAATAGAAATCACCTCAAGATAATAAAGATCATATGCGCAAAGCACACAGCTAACATCATATTTAATTGTGAAAAACTGAAAGCTTCCCCTCTAAGACCAGGAACAAGGAAACACTGCTGTCTTTCACCACTCGGCTGAATATAGAACAGGAAGGACTACTAGGGGAGGACAACAATTAGGGGAGGAAAAGAAAGAAAAGGCATCTAAACTGGAACCAAAGAACTAAAATTATCTGTGTTCATAAATGATATCTTATATGTATAAAACTCTAATATTCCACACACAAAAAGATATTAAAACTAATAAATTAATTCCATAAAAAATACAGTAAACAAAAATTAATACACAAAAAATCAATTCCATTCCTACACACTAACAATGAACAATAGAAAAAGGAAATTTTAGAAATCCCATTTCCAACAGAATCAAAAAGAATAAAATACTTAGGAATAACTGAACAAGGGAAGAAAATGACTTGTACCCTGAAAACTACAAAAGGAATTAAAGACACAAATAAATGAAATGACATCTATGTTCATGGATTGGAAGAAAATAAAATTAAATGTCCATATTACTCAAAGCATTTACACAGTCCATGTAATTCCTATCAAACTATCAATGGTATTTTTTTCAGAAATAGAATAAACCCTCTTATAAACCATATGTAATCTCAAAGGAATCTGAATTGCCGAAGATACCTTGAAAAAGGAAATTAAAGCTGAAGACCTGTACATTACAGAGCTATAGAATCTGAGCTGTGGAATCCGATCCCATCAGATCTCAGAAGCTAAGCAGGGTCGGGCCTGGTTAGTACCTGGATGGGAGGCCGCCGGGAACACCGGGTGCTGTAGGCTTGGGAGAAGGACCTGGCAACCCCCTCCCAAAAATCAATCTGCCATTGAAAACCCTATGAACAGCAGAGAAGCACTGACAATAGTGTTTCCCCTGTTGTACAGAGGATCGCTATGAGTCGGATACCGACTCGACGGCACCTAACAACAACAACAACAACAACAACAACATAGTAACATAAATAGCACAATACTTACAAAATTGCATATAAGCCAATGGGATACAGTAGAGTCCAGCAACATATTATCATATATATGGTCAAATAATATTTGAGAAAAGTGTCAAAGTTCTACACAATGGGGAACAATAGTCTCTTAAATAAATTGTGTTAGGGAAACTAGATATCAACATGCAAAAAAAAAAAAATGAAAGTGGACTCTCACCATATACAAAAATTAATCCAAAATGGATCAGAGACCTAAGCTTAAAAACATAAAATTATAACGCTCCTAGAAGACACCACCAGGGAAAAGCTTCATGGCTTCAGATTTGGCAATGATTTCATGGATGTAATACCAAAAGCAAAAGCAAGAAAAATTAAGAACAGATAAATGGACTTATAAAGAATGGAAACAACAGAATGATAAGGCAACCTACGGAATGGAAGAAAATATTTGAAAACCATATTATTTGAAAAGGGATTAATATCTACAATATACAAAGAACTTCTATAACTCAACAATAATTTGACCAGTAAATGGCAAAGCACTTGAACAGATATTTCCTCAAAGAAGACAAGTAAATAGTTAACAAACATATCAATAATGTGCTCACCATCATTATTCATCAGGAAATGCAATTCAAAACCACAGGAAGGAATCTCCTCATAACCATTATGATTACTACTATCAAAACTCAGAAAATCTTGTCTAAAATTTTCTATATATTATACCAAAATATCCACGTAAGTTCTTTAATTTTTACCATTACTTCAAATAAAAAAAATTTGTCTCCCCATCCCACAATAATATGGGAGAAGGACATGGCAATCCACCCCTGAGGCAATCTCGAAACAATCAGCCTTTGAAAATTCTATGATGGTCACTATGAGTTGGACACAACTCAATAGCACCTAACAACAACATCCCACTATAAAAAATGAGAAAACAAGTGTTACAGAGGATGTAGAATAATTAAAATTCTTGTACATTATTGGCGGGAATTAAGAATGTAAAATGGTGTGACAGCTATAGAAAATGGTATGAGTTTCCTCAACAAATTAAAAATAGAATTACCATATGATCCAATAATCTCAATTCTGGGTAGATATCCTAAAGAGTTGAAATAGGATCTTGAAAAATATGTCCACACCTGTGCACATTGAAAAATTATTCTCAAAAGCCAAAATATAAAAGCAACTCAAGTACTCAAGTCTCCACTGACAGATGAATGGATAAAGAAAATGTGACATATACATGCAATGGAATATTATTTAGATGTAAGAAGGAAATCCTGTCACATGTTACAATGCAAATAAACTCAGAAACACTATGCTAAGTGAAATAAGACAGTAACAAAAAGACAAATACTGCATGAATCCATTAAGTGAAACTTCTAACGTAGTCAAACTCTTTGTAAGTAGAATGAAAATTGTCAGGGCCAGGAGACGAAAGGAAAAGAGAAGCATAGAGTTTCAGTTTTGAAAGATTGAAAAAATAAAAAAATTAAAAAATAAAGCTATACTGTACCATACCCATAAAATGCTTCAGGGTGTACAAAATACATGATGTGTATGATAACTTACTGACATTAAGAAATGATAACATTATTACAAAGGGAAAATCTCAAAATAGGATGGATAATATGATTCCACTTTTGTAAATATATGTATGTGTATGTGTACGCATGTAGGAGTATATCTGTGGTCATCTAAATGTGTATTTTACATTGCATGTTTTATAAATGTCTTTATATATTAAATACAAGAGAATTTAGGCACAACCTAGTAAAATGTATATGACATTGTTTGTTGTTAGATGCCATCAACCAGGGTCCCACTCATAGAGACCCTATGTACAACAGAACAAAACATTCTCCAACATTGTACCATGCACACAATCTTTTTTATGTTTAAGCCCATTGTTGCAGGCACTGTGTCGATCCATCTAGTTGAGAGTCTTCCTTTTTTTCATTGACCTGCCACTCTCCCAAAGATGATGTCCTTTTCCAGGGATTAGTCCCTTCTAACTATATGTCTAAAATACATAAGATGCAGTCTAGCCACCCTGGCTTCTAAGGAGCACTCTGGTTGCACTTCTCTAGAACAAATCTGTTGGGTTTTTTGCAATCCATGGTATATTCAACATTCACTCCAGCACCATAATTCAAAATCATCAATTCTTATCCTATCTCCCTTATTCAATGTCCAGCTTTCACAAGCATCTAATGCAACTGAGAATACCATAGCATGAGTCAGGCACACCTTCATTTTGAATGTGACAGCTCTACTTTTCAACACTTGAAAGAAGTCTTTTGCAACAGCTTTTCCCAATGCAATGCATCTTTTGATTTCTTGACTACTGCTTCTGTGGATGTTGACTATAGAACCAAGTAAAACAAAACCTTGGACAATCTCAATCTTTTCTTTATATATCATGAAGTTGCTTACTGACTCAGTTGTAAGGATTTTTGCTTTCTTGTTGTTGAGATACAATCTGTACTGAAAGCTATGTTATTTGATATCTTTATCAGTAAATGTTTTAAATCCTCTCCATCTCTCAGCAAGCAAAGTTGTGTCATCTGCATAATGCAGGTTGTTAATGAATCTTCCTCCAATCCTGATACCACATTCTTCTTCAAAATATCCAGCTTCTCAGATTATTTGCTCAGCACAGAGATTGATGTTGTTGCTGTTGTTAGGTGCTATCAAGTCAGATATAATTCAAAGCAACCCAATGTACAGCAGAATCAAACATTACCCGACCCTGTGCCATGCCCAGCACTATCATCAGTACTTCTCTGCTATTCACTAGGTTTTTTATAGCTGATTGTTTTAGGAGTGGGTTGTTGGGTTTTTCTCCCAAGCCTACAGCACTCAGTATTCCCAGGCAGTCTCCCATCCAAGGACTAAACAGGCCCGATCCTGCTTAGCTTCAGAGATCAGAGGGGGTAGATTGAATAGGTACGATGAAAGGATCCCTAATGCACATCTTTTCTGACTTTAAACCAAGTACTGTTTCCTTGTTCTGCTCACAAGATTACCTCCTGGTCCATGTACAGATTCTTCATGAATATAATTAAGTGCATATATATCTGACTTTTTTTGAGGTGGTCTCTGAACTCAGGTGGGATATATTCAAGATCATACCGTGGCTCTCGTATACTTGTTCTAATTTTCTTCAGCTTCAGTTTGAACTTGCATATGAGTAGTTGATGGTCTGATCCACAGTCAGCACCTGGTCTTGTTTTGACATTTTGTACAGAGCTTTTCCATCATCTCTTTGCACATATGTAGTCAATTTGATTTCTGTATGTTCCATCTGGTGAAGTCCATG